>NQII01001193.1:13289-23490 GCA_002778355.1 Clitarchus hookeri | reverse complement strand
GGGGGGGGGGGGGCGGCATGCCGGGCAGTGCTATGTTAAAGTTTACGCAGATTTGGTTTTAAAATGCATATGCTCAATTTACCTCGAACCCGCTATTTACCTCGAACTTTCACGCGTTTCGCGAGCTACAGATGCAGTTACAGACCAATCAACGCCTGGCAACTGACACGTTGTACGTCACACAAGCCAGTAGGGTGCCGTAAAAAGCTCTTTTAAACTCAATCACGCCGCACCTTCAGGAGGAGTCCGATCAGCGACCGAGTACGCATACTTCAGTGTCCGACGCGTATTTTCGCTTCTGTCCTCCGCTCCTACTCTACAAAAGAAGTGCGGTGCCAGCTAAAGAGCACGGAATGGTAGGCCGATGAATGGTAGACTAGCCGTCACTCGTTCTCGATTCGCAAGTGAGAATCGTGCCGGGCTATGCCGCTGGTCGGCGGGTTTTTTTTTCGGGGATTTCCCGTTCTCCCCCAACCTTGCATTCTGACACTGCTCCATTCTCATCTCNGGGTTTTTTTTTCGGGGATTTCCCGTTCTCCCCCAACCTTGCATTCTGACACTGCTCCATTCTCATCTCACTCAACCATAATCGGGTTTCAAGACCTCGCCGTCACTGCCGGACGGACGGACGACTGACGGGTGCGACGGATGATTTTTAATCCAGCCTTAGAAAAATGGAAGATGGAATGGATACGACCCCCCCGTAAATGGTGTACTGGACGCAAGGATGAAGGGTAGAAGGACTTGGCCCGGTGTCCAGGCGGGTGAAACACTGGCGTAGCGGCCCCACAGTTGCGAGACTAATTAACATGCCATCACGGCGAACCCCTGGCCCCTGCTGAACCCTTCTAGCCTCGGCTCAGGGGGTAATTACCGGCAGGGAGAAAGAGCGTGAGGCGCCGCGTTGTTNCGGAGCGCCACCCCCGGGGCAATTGAGTTTCCGGGAGCTGACGGCACGGGACCCGACTGTGACGCGATCCCACCTACAGTCCACTCACTGTCGCATCCCTACTTACCTGGAGCCTTGCTGAAGTTCCACTCGCGGCTCTTAACATCGAGGTCTCGAGAGCCAATGAGGCTACCCCGCCCCCTCTCTACTAGAACTCTTTCATATCATAATAAAGAGCATGATTCCTATCCATCTGTCTCCCGTAGCATTTTCTGTTGCATGAAACAATTTTTAATTATTTCCCGTCGAAAGGGTTTTTACGGTGACTATGCCGGTTTTTCCCTTTCTCTTCTAATTATAGTTTAGCTATAAGTACACTTAGGGAGGTTGTCATGGCCACAATCTGGCCATGGCAGCCCAATCCCTCTTTGCCGTGATGCATGTCTCCTTGCATGATACTCCCTTCCTTGTAGGCGTATGGGGCTTAGCCCTGAGACGCACTTAACTCCCGTCCCTTCCGCGGGCTCATATAATACTTAGTTTTAGAGTAGTTAGTTAAAAAAAAAATCCGATGAGGCGAGTGCGGAGCAGCACCGGAATGAAAAGGGGTGGAGGAAACGGGAGGTCCCCGAGAAGACCTCGCAGAGCAGCGGCATCGTCCGACGCGATTTCCACGCGCGCAGATCTGGGAGCGACCCCGCCGGGAATTGGGCCCGGCTCGCCTCGGGCAGGAGGCGAGTAGTCTAACCACTACACCACCGCTGCCCGTCCGCTTCGTGCGAATTAAGTTCAAATCTATGCGCTGTTCACGGTAAACTGAGCACTTTTTAAAAGCCTCGCTTAAGATCTACTTGCACGCACATAGTGTATTCTTCCGCCACGCGTAAAACTAGCATCGCCACGGACCTGATCACTTTATTCGTAGGCCGGCCGAGTGAAGCTGCGTGATTATTAGAAAAGCGAATATTTTACAGAAAATAAAAGCAATAATTTCAGTATTCACAAACATTTACCAAACATTTATAACTTACTGTTAAAACATGGAACTACTTTCCGTCTGTCGTTTGCCAACTTGACTGAGCGCTTGTGTCCTATTAACCGTATTTGCAGCTAGGCTCAGTGATGTTTTTCGAAGGTTGGTTACAAAAGTGCTTAATTAAACGTGAACAGCATACAAATAATTGCACCGAAGGGGACAACGCCCCGCATTAGTGAGCAAGGAGTTTAATTATATTTTGCATGAGATTTCTTTCTTTCTGGGCATTACCAACACACCTATTTTCTCTCTGTTTTTATTCATATTAATTATAAATTAAATATTATAATTTATAGACAATATATGGAGTAAAAGATCGAATAATTAATAATAAGATGCAGAAGTATAAAACGTTCATGATGCACGGGGAAGTAACGAAACAACAAAACACGTCGTACATGGGGTGAAATTTTAAAGATTTTATTAAAAAAATTGTGAAGATACCGTGAACAGACTATACCCACCTCTGCCCGCACCAACTTGGTGATCACGTGAGACGAGGGGGTGATGAATCGCAACCGATGTTCGTTAAGGCCACGGGGTCTTCACCATTGGCGAGGGAGAAGCGAAGATGGAGCAACGACAACATGACATGGGAGGGGAAACGGGAATACGCCTGGCAGTACCTTGGCTTAGGGTTGGTGAGGAGGGGCTTGTTCATTGACGAAACAGCGCCTATAAATTTCTTTCCGCCGAAAAACAGCAGTAAATGTGGACCCCAGTAATTTTTTTATTTTTTACTACATATTTTGACTCTTTTATTAAGCCGTTTTATATACCTAGTTTATAATTTTACTTATGTCTAACTATATTTCTATAGTTTTTATAATGTGTGCTTCATATTTTTTTTTGTGTGGGGAGGGGTGGGCCCCCACTCCCCTCCTCGCCCTGAACTAGGTAAACAAGCTGGCCGACAGCAATGGCCGCCATATTTCTCACATACAAAAATCTGGTATAGCCCACCGGATCCTCATTCTTAAACATTAATGAGAAAAAGAGTGTGGTGTAAATTCTGGACTTTAAAGCGGTTGCGTATCTAGAAATATTTTCGCGTTTGAGGCCCAAATGCCCGGGAGCGATAAGGCTACATTGCTACGCCCATCAAGTGCCCCATCGCCGCTACGCGCAAGATTCTGAACTGGCGTGAAGAGTTTTTGTCGGGCTGCTGTTCCTATTGGCAGAGACCTGCAAAATTCGCGTTATTGTTGGGCAACATTCTAGGCCCCACTTCGCTATACCTGACGTAAGCAGATTCGGTAATTTCGTTGGCTACTGGCAACTGTACGGCGTCATTTACTGTAGGTTGGTGGCTCTACCTTTGAGCTTGTACTATTGGCTGTGAGTGACCTTGAGACGTGTCCTACAGACTGTCTCTGCACGTGGCAGAAGTCAGTCAGGGTATACAACTACTTGGAGTTAAGTCTGCAGCCACATGATGCAGATTTTGCACGTCCCTGCCTGCGGGACTTCAAGCGGTAACACTGCCATGTTATTGGTGGAAGGTATGTAGCAAGGATCACTGCAGGCTTCTAGATGCGTTAATATGCAGCAATCTGATTAAAAAAAAAAGATTTGAAGGTTTTTTGAGGGCTCTAAGATGATATTTATGGCATGCGTGATATCTTGGAAGTGCCATTCCGTTCACTTCTTGGGTATGTATTCTTTTCGAAAAATAAAGGTACTATTTGAAACACTCTGCAAAACGTTTAAAGCGCCAGCTAGTCGCAGGCGTTCCTCAAAACACAGCGATACAGGAGTGATGAAGATGAATAAGTTATCGTTCTAAAAGTTGAAGTCTTCAGCGCCGATTGAGTTGAAATTAGGCGGACATAAGGATGCTAAAAAATGTAATGCTGTGGGGAACGAGAATACCCAGAGGAGAACAACCAGCCAACGACAACTTCCACCTCGTTCCCAGCCACGCAAACACTGAAAGAAAATATTTGTTAGTGGCTATAAAATCTGTTCGGTCAATGCTTTCCAAGGCGTCATTTTGTTGCTGGTAAACACAGATTGTGGTGCCTAATAACACGTAGATTGAAAAGTACCAACGCTATTTAGTGCTCACTGACATATTACTTCATTAACAATAAATTTACTGGCTGCATCAAAACATTTAGTTGGCAGCAATAGCTTAGTTTTTTATTGTTGGTGACCACAAACGTCATGTTTGAGTTACCGCAAAATACTGGAATGACAAAAAACTTTTATTGGTGATACAAAATACTTTGTGATGTCTCCATTGACAAAATAATTTTGTGGCCACCAATAAATTTATTTGGTCTCCACAAACCCAATTTTTCAGTGAAAATCCGGGTTTGGCTCCATTATAAATCGAAAGTGAGAAATACGTAACGTTGAGGAAGTCACTGGTGGTGGCGCAACTGACACTCAAAATCAGCCGTAGTTTCCGCTGGCCGTAGTTGCCGTCCAATCTCGATGGGCGAGAGGTCTGGGGACCTTGCTGGCCAAGGAAGCATATCGACATCACGAAGGCAGTCCAGAGATACCCGTGCTCTGTGAGGCCGGGTAGATTATCCTTCTGGAAAATGGGGTTGTCAAACTGCACCAGGAAGGGGAGCGCACATGGTCGCAGAATTTCTTGGATGTATCGCAGCGCCGTCAGGGTTCCTGCAGTCAACACAAGTGGGGTGCGGCAATCGTAGGAAATGGCACCTCACGCCATGACACCTGTCATTTGGGGAGGTGTGCCGCCGTACAACGAAGCGTTGATCACGGCACTAGCCAGGTCGTCTCCAGAATCGAACTCGGCGGTCGTCTGTATCCAGACAGAACCGTGATTCGTCTCTGAACACCACTCGTCGCCAATCCGCAAGCTGCCATGCTGCCCGTACCCGGTAGAAGGTCACACGTGCTCGGCGATGCTAAGGTCGTAATGGTAGACGTCGTAAGGGACGTCGCGACGAAAGATCCCGCTGGCCACCTGTATATGGTACTGGTGGACACAGGTGTATCTGCATCTGCAATGACACGTCCCTGGATGACGCGCAGCGACGCCCGTGGAGTGCTCACAGCCTGTCGCACGATGAAACGATCCTCCCTGATGGCTGTCCGCCAGGGTCGGCCCGAGCCTTCTCGACCTCCTGTTCCCACTGTGTAGGCAGAACCGTTAAATTGATGAGCAAAGTGCCGAAACGTCCTACCTGCCTCTCGGAGGCCGACAATGCGGCCTCTCTCAAACTCATCCCGCTGAGCAAAGGCTTGTCAGATGCGCCCTCGAGGCACGCTGCGTGTTCACTGAACTCGACACCGTGGCTCACACTGCTACGAAGGCCTTATTCGGTGTGTTACCTCTATGAATGAGGGAGGTACTTACATTAAAATAGTAATTCAATTTTAAGGTTTTTCTTTTATTGTAATTTTACATAATTTCCGTAAGTACTATTTTAAATATAATAGTGCTATCGCCTGAACGTGTGTAAATACGTTTAATGAACAAATATATTTTGAATCGCGCGCCAGCGACTAACTTCACTGGGATTACACGTCCTCCTGAGCCCCAGTGATTTAAGTATTTTCAGTCATCTTTCTAGCCTCGCACAGGGCGCTGCGCAGCTGCTGGCCAAAACGTCTGCCAGTGAGTGACCTTCAGCGCTCGTCAGTAGTATCGGAAACATAGCTGACGTTACTCAAATTACTGGCCAGCGAAATATGGGAGTATCGGAAAGCGGCAAAGAAAGAGTGGTGGTTGTGTGATGAAGGGAAAAAAGGCTTATATATTCCACATAGTTACCGGGATTTCACTTAAGTTTGACGAGCGATATACAAGAGGTGGTCTGAAGTTTGCTCAAACTGGTACGAAACCGGCACTGAAAGAGACAATTCCTGTTATGACACAATGAGTATCGCGGTTCGTCCCCCTCCCCACCTCATCATTCAACCCCTAGCTAGGGTAGCAGTGACTTCACCATAACAACGGCATGCGGCTGGGCCCACATCCCTCTTCTGTCAACACGCGCGCCGATGAAGCCGGCAAACAGTTTCCAAGCTCACGTCGTGGGATTTACTGCGTCCTCTGAGCACACACATCTTCGTGATCATGGCCGGGGAAAATGCTGGTTGGGAAAAATAAAAAGAAAAACATTTCGTGTAGCTTCTGACTTGTTGGCAAGACAGTATTTTGTGATATTGTGTATCTTTTGTTTGCTTTCGGGGAAAATAGCGGTCATGGCAGTTACAGTTGTAATTTAATCTCTTACCGTGCACGGTAGACTGCATTGAAGTTTTTATTTTTACCTTAGAAATTATTTGAGTAAATTTTTTTTTATTTCTCTGAGCGAGTCAGTTTTTATTATTTGCGTTTACTTAAAAGAGTACAATTTTGATTTTGACAAGAGATATTTGAAGGACACGTGCAATACAGAGGTATTAAATTTGAAATATGATTAACAAGAATATAACGTAAACAATTTAGTTCAGGCAATAGGTTCCAGCCAAATCGGGTTTATATTATATTACATTTTATGTATAGGGGACCCTGAACTTAACTTCAGGACTCATTAAAAATCTGAGGGTGTTACGGCAAAGTATGAATCCTTATGTTCATTTCGAGCTCCTTTTAAGCCTACTTTCCGAAGGAAAGTCAGGCTTTCCTGTCTGTGTGTCTGCCTGCCTGTGTATGTGTGTGTGTGTGTGTTCTTGTATGTGTCTTCCCATTTCAATGTTTGAACGCGTGAACCGAATTTCACCAAACTCAGTACACATATAGTACTACGTAAGAGCACCTGACTTTTATAGTTTTCGACAAAGCCAGGCACTTACTTTCAAAATGGAAACCGTTTACATATTTTAACTTTATTTTATGTAACTACCATACCGTTTCATCAATCTCAACCAAATTTTGTATGCTGACAGTATCTATTACGAGCATCATATAAGCAGAAAAAAAACAAACACTTCTTAAGCCATTTAGTAAGATAGCGCTAAATCAATTAATTATGTTTTTATGTAATATCTCGGGAAACATTTGACAGATTGCTACTAAATTTTGCAAGCAAGTAGTACTGTGGTAGTTTATATGTACAAATATGTTTGTACTATGCCAGACTCTTATTTATAAAATGGTGGCCATCAAGCTATTTTAGCATATTATGCAATATCTTCGAAACCATTTAATAAACTCTAATTAACTTTGTATGCTGGGAGTATATATATGAAATAAATCAAATCTGTTCACATGGAACCTCTTTTGTCCTTCATTTTGTAAGATAGTGCCACACGAATAAATAAAATTTCTATGTCATATCTCGGGAAACAATTGGCCGATTCCTACCAAATATGGCTAACAAGTAGTACTGCGGCAGGTGATATTACTTGTGTTTTAGGTATGTCAGAAACCTATTTTCAAAATGGCTCCAAAATAGTTATTTAAGTTTTGTATATTACATCGTCGAAACCATGTAATTAATTCCAATGAAACTTCGTATACTTGCTGTATATATTAAAACCATCAAATGAGTCCACACAAAATCTCCTTTGTCCGCCATTTTGTGGAATAGTACCACTTAAAAAATTGAAATATGATCTATCTAAAAATTAAACCGAATTCTACTAAATTTGGCATTGAAGTAGGACAATGGCAGGTCATGTAAACTGACAAACTATGAGAGGGACAGACACACACATTTTCAAAATGGCGGCCATATAAACATTTTAGCTTAGAATTTATTATCTACGAAATTACACAACAAATTTCAACTTAACTTTATATGCTGACAGTATCAATTATGTCCCTCAAAATATTCTATCCAAAGCCTCATTTCTCCGCCATTTTGTAAGATAGCCCCACATGAAGTAATATAGTTTTACTCCATATCTCGGGAAACAATCAACCGATTTCTTTCGAATTTGGCTTAGAAGTTGTACTGTGGTAGGTCATAAAAATTTATATGTTTTAATTGTACAAGTCTCTTATTTTCCGAATGGCGCCTATACAAACATTTTAGATTTGTGCTATATCTACGAAACTATGTAATAGATTTACATTTAACTTTGTATATTGTATCTATGACAATCATCGAATGTGCTAATACATAAACCTTTTGTTCTCCGTTTATGAAAATCGTCACATGAACAATAAAGGTTTTATGCCATATCTCGAGGACCAACCAGCCGACTCATACCAAAATTTTGCTTAAGTATTGCTACAGTTGGGTATGTAAATTAACATGTGTTATGTGCGGCATTCACATTTTGATGGGGTTTATATCTATAATTAAGATAAATTTGTTATATATATGAAACATTTCAACAAAATTAAACCAAATTTTGTACCCAAAAGTATTAATTAGAATCATAATTTATGCATACAAAGATCCTCTTTTGCAGGATTTTATTGCAAAATAGTGTCAGGTTGGCAAATTAAACATTTTGCCATATTTCCGGAATAATACAACTAATTTTCACCAAATTTTGCACACCTACAGAACGTCATGTAAAGTTACATGTTTTAAATAAGGTCAGGCCATAATTTTCAAAATGGTGGCCATATAAATATTTTCATGTTTGGCATATATATTTACATTTTAATAATTTCAATCAAACTTTTTATGCTGAGAGTATCTATTACAAACATTTTGTACAGAGCCTCTTTTTAACCAATTTTGTAAGATAACCCCGTTTAAGGAAAAAAGGTTTTATATGCCATATCTCAAACACCAATAAACCGATTTCCATCAAATTTTTCACACAAATAGCTCTATGGTAGGCCATGTAAACTTGTGTTTTTTTAGGGGTTCAGCCATTTTTTTTCTAAATTATGGTCGTATAAATATTTCAACTTCCCTATAATTCAAAACGTTACACTGATTACATCCGAAGTTGATGCTCCGATCCTACCTCCGAGATGCAGTTGATTGCAAAAGAGCTTAATTTTACGAGTTTTTATGAATTCGAATCGGGGGTAAGTCACTCGTGTATTTTATTTGTATAAGCACTGTTTTTCACATGTTTCTGGATTAATCTCTAATGATATTGCTGTCAATGAGTCGTCAACGCCTACCTATCATCTAAGGTTTTATGAACTTCACTAAAATTATTTGCACCCATGTAGAGGAAAATAGGTTCATTAGTTATCACTAACATCTTGTTGGTTATTTGTTGTTACTTCTGGCACATTTCTAACCATAATCGGTAATTTACCATAATTTTTACAAAGGAAAAAAAATTGAGAAAAGTGAATTAGTAAAAAGAATTATTAGTTTTGCTTGGTAGTCTTATATTATCTAAGAAGTGATTTTTAAAATTATTTCTTTATAAGTTTTATTACAATTTCAAACAATTGATCACATTTACCAGAATAGAGCCACTTGGGACATTCGGCTGTAGTGCGTAAAATCTCCATCAAAGCTACAACCCCTGGAGTGAGTTAGACCCATGACTAATTCACGTAGTCACGTAGTTGGCAGGACCAAACTTATTGTGTTTTAGGTCGAAGTGAGAGTTAATGTTTACTTTAGATACAATGCAGGGAACCTGAGGGCGAACTATTACACATCAACCCTTCCAGCATCACTAGTATGTATATTGGACTTTGCACAGGAAGTGGGTTTAATGATGCACAAAGCAGAAAACTGCATGCAGTAAGGAGCCCCTCGTGTGGAAGGCATCAGTCGTTATTGAGACTATATCGGACTATACCGTTTCTAAACAACACTGACAAACTCCAGCAGATTATTCCTTACGTAATAATAATAAGAAAACTTATGTACCACTTCTCCCTTAAAGTGATTATTAAGGAAACTATGCGTCCCAAATATATAAATTTAAAACACTTTTCGTTTAAAATACCACAACCTACTTGCGATTAAGCAACAAATTGGTGAATGGTGTTTTGGAGAAAGGAGATCTTAAACCTCTAAAAACGCGGGTGGCAATATCAACCCTCTTCGTGGTGAAAATGAGGGTCCAGAAATTTATATTTGGATAAAACTTTGTAACCCTAAGGTGCACGCGATTTTTTCTAAGACATCTTATAAATAAAAAAGTGTAAATTAACAACATTAAAGGGCCATCTTCTCGGAACACCCTCAGGTAAACAGTTTTAGAGATATCCATGCGTAACTCTCAAAACTGAACGGCTGTTGCCTGACACTTAGGCACACACAATGCACACTAAGGCAATGTGTAGAATTTTGTGGGGGTGCAGAGCTCCCTTAAATACCATTTCAGGTGAAATGTGTACATATATTTTAGTTTTATATGTTCGTGGAGAATACGTGGCAAAGTTTATCGGTATTGTTCCAACCCCCCCCCCC
>NQII01001193.1:0-10393 GCA_002778355.1 Clitarchus hookeri | reverse complement strand
GGGGGGAGGCCTTCATAAATATTTTTTGGCCCCTCCTATGTTTTAATTTAATAAATTATTTAGTTTCCTGTGAAAAACCCATAACACTACGGTCTGCAACAAATTACACCGGTAAGTGTGTATTTTTTGTCTATTCATACTTAGGCTCAAAAATGTTATAAACACAAGAGAAAATGTGTTGAATAATTTATATCCCATTAAATTATGATGGGTTCTCCTTTAGTTATTTAGTCTAAATTAATTATACGATGTTAAAAATACTCTCCAATTTAAATATTTTTGTTCTCATTCTCTCTCTTTCTCTCTTTCTCTCTCTCTCTCTACACACAGGTAGGACAATAATTGGCCCCTCTGTTATATGGTGGCCCCACCCCACCCCTTAAATGTAAGCCTGGCTACGGGCCTGCTTGTTGGTCCAATAACAGTAATTCTACGAGTCCCAAGCCTTGTGGCTTAATTCCTGCCTGCCCAGGCGTATGGTATTTCAGTCCTGAGTAGCGTTTTGAGTCCCACTTCTGCCGTTGTATCTGAATGTGATCTCAGTAATTCTCCATCATCGAAGGCTCCAAGCACACATTAGTAAAGTTCTGCATAACTATTGCCGACAATGTTCTTCCACTACTATCGCCTGTTCGCGGTTTCTTCACACTTTTTGAACGAAACCTTGGAAAAACCACCCATCGTATGACGTGTTTGGTTGATCCATAAATACGTTATGTATCACAAGTTTTCTATACTTGAGTTAACATAAAAAACTTTATTAGATTACATTGAACCTTTACTTATATTTTATCTATGAATTTCATTTACAATCAACACGTATAAAACAGAGATAAATTATGTTCGTTTGTAATGCCTAGAAAGAAAAAGTTCTTATGTAAAACATTATTGTAAAAAGTGCGTAAAAATGCGGTTAATTGTCTCTTTTCCGTATTTTTCTAGACTCTGTTGTGCATTGTTTTCGTAAGGCGGAGGAATATCCTGGTTATAGAAATATAGCAGGAAGTAACCGTGAATAGACTACAGTATAAAACTACGTACACCTTGAATTAAATGTTGCATGTAAGTGTTTTATTTTATCTCACGTGGGCCTACACATCTGTTACGAGCAAGTGGAGTGCAATTCATATTTAAATAATAAGGATGGATGAGCAAATTGATTTTCGAATTGAGGCCAGAATAATAATAATAATAATGGCGTGTGGGGAGTGCACCCAGAGAAAGGCAACACCCTCCGAGTGACGGTCTTTCCAGCTGGGACCCGTAGGTGACCGTCATCCCCGAGCATGACAGAAATGAGACCCGAGAATGGAGCGGCGCTGGAATGCAAGGGAGGGGGAATCGGGAGTACCCCGAGAAAACCTGCTGGCAAGCGGCATCGTCCGGCACGATTCCCACATGCGAAAATCCGGGAGTGAACCCGCCGGGGATCGAGCCTCAATCGCCGTGGTGGGAGGCGAGCGCCCTGGCCACTACGCCACCGCTGCCCCTTGAGGCCCGAAGGAAAACTGCTTCAATAATTAGGTTTCTGGAAGAAAATAAATTACTAGACAATAAAGTAACATCTCTAATTATTATCCACGTTGCACAAATAAGAAATAGCGGAAAACTTGCATGGAAATTTGAAGCTTGTGTATTAAACATTATTGTAGTACATGTGAGAATATTTTGAAAACTGAGTATAATGAAACAAAGAAGATTTTTCTGTTGATGGTTGTCAAAACAGTACTTTACATTGTGTTACTGTTTGGTAAAAGACAGCGGTGGAATATCATGATCTGAAGAACTGCACTCGTTTAGTGAGCACGGAAATTAGTTAAATTTAGAACATTCAATACAATTATAATTAAATTGACTAAATTTCTTAAAAATGAAGATGAAAATTTGGCATTGCGAGCTTTTTAGGTTTTAAGGTATGTCATCCGAATCGTGCATTTTTACTTGAATTTACTCAAATTAAGCCAAAAATTCAAATAAACTGGCGTTAAAAATATCTGCAATATAACAATTTAATGTTACTCTTATTGATATTAATTATATGATTTATTTAATTTAAGCGTATCTTATATAAAAATATATACTTCTGCAAAATACAAAATTATACACACCCCTGTTTTAAAGAAGCCTTGACGTCAGCTTAAACGTTCCCGCTTTAGCACTAACCGCATTTACGAAAGTATAAAGAGATCAGTTTATGAACACCTCTTATTACCGCGTTGTAACGGAGGGTCGTTGATAGATGCGATCGGTATGGCGTCATGTTTATGTTGCGATGGGGCAGAAATGATGATATTCTGAGCTCACCCCCTACAGTACTCAATTCAGGAACAAGTAAGGTTGCCGACTGTCCCGTACTTTACGGGATTTCCGTATCTTGCGGCTGAAATAATTATCCCGCACGAACGTAGGACGGGAAGACGTATATCATCCCGCATCTCAGACTTATAATATATTCTGAATATTAGTAAACACAACATCAGTAATTTACCACTTACCGGATTATAGGTACGTTTACTCTAACGCCAACCACTTATTTGTCTGTATAGGGCCAAAAATATGTAAATTCGGGTTTTCCAGCAAAATATTTTGTTCAGTAAACAGAGCTTAAAAACTATGAAAATTAATTTTGTTAATCTAACAAAATACCTATTTGAATAAACGAAGCCTGCGTGTTGGGTCAAAAGACTGCCAGCAAAATATTTGGCTGAATCAACTGTATGTGTTCGTTTGACAGCTCGTTTGATTGGCTTCGTTCGAAAATACGGCTCGAGAGAAAGTTTGAATTTTTTGTGACAATTAGGACAGGAACTGTGTTTGTTAGTGCGTTTGCGGACGCTTGATAATGACGTCAATATCCCAATAAAAGTTCAACAAGAAACTAAAGAGTAAAGATGTAAAACTTGAAATATTTCTTCTCTCTCACGTTGTCCCGTATTTGAAACGTACAGTCGTTTGGGGTAACTTTGTACCCATTAAGGATAACATTGTACCACGCATTTTTTGTTTATTACAAAGGATTCACAGCCTTCACCTTGATGTATGCTTCGGTGCTAATTACTTTACAAACAAGGAACATGGTAAAGTGAAGAAATTCTTGGAGCCTTCGTTTCAAATTGAATTAGGCAGGTGGTGCAAAGTTGCCCTGTTGAAACAAGGTTAACCCACAAGACTATATGAGTTTAAAAACATTCGAACTTTACGCGTAGGCACTGTAGCCGAGGTCGATAGTGCACAGCGTTCGGATGCTGATGGTATAAGTTCGAGCCTTGGCCGGGTTTCCAAGTTCTTTTATATTAAGCGAAACTGTTAAGTGTACGTAGAGCAAAAATATAAAAAAAAATACTTGGTTGCACCAACAAAATTATTTTCTGCGGCAACCAAATAAAAACAACAAAATAATTTGGCTGAAACAACCAAATATTTAACTTTCCTTATACAAACAACTAAATTTGTTGCGCCANAGTTTATGAACACCTCTTATTACCGCGTTGTAACGGACGGTCGTTGATAGATGCGATCGGTATGGCGTCATGTTTACGTTGCGATGGGGCAGAAATGATGATATTCTGAGCTCACCCCCTACAGTACTCAATTCAGGAACAAGTAAGGTTGCCGACTGTCCCGTACTGTACGGGATTTCCGTATCCTGCGGGGGAAATAATTATCCCGCACGAACATAGGACGGGAAGACGTATATCCCGCATCTCAGACTTAGAATATATTCTGAATATTAGTAAACACAACATCAGTAATTTACCACTTACCGGATTATAGGTACGTTTACTCTAACGCCAACCACTTATTTGTCTGTATAGGGCCAAAAATATGTAAATTCGGGTTTTCCAGCAAAATATTTTGTTCAGTAAACAGAGCTTAAAAACTATGAAAATTAATTTTGTTAATCTAACAAAATACCTATTTGAATAAACGAAGCCTGCGTGTTGGATCAAAAGACTGCCAGCAAAATATTTGGCTGAATCAACTGTATGTGTTCGTTTGACCGCTCGTTTAATTTGCTTCGTTCGAAAATACGGCTCGAGAGCAAGTTTGAATTTTTTGTGACAATTAGGACAGGAACTGTGTTTGTTAGTGCGTTTGCGGATGCTTGATAATGACATCAATATCCCAATAAAAGTTCAACAAGAAACTAAAGAGTAAAGATGTAAAACTTGAAATATTTCTTCTCTCTCACGTTGTCCCGTATTTGAAACGTACAGTCGTTTGGGGTAACTTTGTACCCATTAAGGATAACATTGTACCATGCATTTTTTGTTTATAACAAAGGATTCACAGCCTTCACCTTAATGCATGCTTCGGTGCTAATTACTTTACAAACAAGGAACATGGTAAAGTGAAGAAATTCTTGGAGCCTTCGTTTCAAATTGAATTAGGCAGGTGGTGCAAAGTTGCCCTGTTGAAACAAGGTTAACCCACAAGACTATATGAGTTTAAAAACATTCGAACTTTACGCGTAGGCACTGTAGCCGAGGTCGATAGTGCACAGCGTTCGGATGCTGATGGTATAAGTTCGAGCCTTGGCCGGGTTTCCAAGTTCTTTTATATTAAGCGAAACTGTTAAGTGTACGTAGAGCAAAAATATAAAAAAAAATACTTGGTTGCACCAACCAAATTATTTTCTGCGGCAACCAAATAAAAACAACAAAATAATTTGGCTGAAACAACCAAATATTTAACTTTCCTTATACAAACAACTAAATTTGTTGCGCCAAACAAACTTCGTTTGATTCAACGAAACCTTTTCCTCGGTGTAACCCAATTGCCTCATGTTGTTTACAGCTGGCGCCAAGAGGTTGTATTTGCCAATAGGTGGGTTCGTGGAAGAAGTATGGCTGGCCGATATTTGTACAATATCTTAACTTCCAGCGCGTGCCGGTGTAATCCGTTTTGAAGCCCGTTAAATCAGAAATTCACATCTAACTGGATCGTGACTATACAGAATCATGGGACAAACATTGAGGGGTGGTAGAACTCACTGAAACAAACAATTATTGTATAGGATAATATGGGCGGGAGTGACGCGTTCAGGCACAAACACAAAAACATAACGCATTAACGGAAACATAAAATGTTCATTAGCAGCATACTTAACGAGTGATTCTGAACAGAAAATGTTAAAACAGTTGCTGGAAATGCATCCAGCAACAGTCACGCATGCTTGGCAACCTCTACACATGCATCTAATGTGTTGCATTTAATGTGTTATTTTCGTGTTTGTGCCTCAACGCGTCACTTCCGCCCGTATATTTCTATGCAATAATAGTTTGTTTTAGTGAGCTCTACCACCCCTCAATGTTCGTCCCTTGATTTTAGAATCATCTTGTAGCTGCAACTAATATTTGTTTAGTTGTATATTTTCATAGAAAATGTCGGCTCGATGTATAACGCTGACGTGCACATTTCATTCGGGCCAGATATCGTGTGTCGATTGGACAGGAATATCCCTTGCAGCAAATCTGAAGAAGTCGGCGACCCTGGGAACAGAGCGTGACGGAAAGAGTTAGGAAACCACCAACATGAGGTTACGTCGTATTTAGTCTTGCTGCACGTTAACAGGTTTAGGTAAAAACTGCAAATTTAACACTACGACATAGTACTCATGTCGTTTCTGCAGTGTTAATAAAAATAACTTCAATCTGTGTGTGTGTGTTTATGTGTACTTGAAAATCCAACGCTTTTCGAGTAACTCTAAAAACTTTTAGTATTTCTACAATNGTGTGTGTGTGTTTATGTGTACTTGAAAATCCAACGCTTTTCGAGTAACTCTAAAAACTTTTAGTATTTCTACAATAAATATTTTTGGAAACCCAGTTGCCAAGAAAAACATTTTTAAAAACTACAAACAGGTTTCTTGTAAAATCTGCAAAACATATATTTGTATTATTAGAAATGATGGCCTTGTATTACAACTTACATTATTGAGGAGTGTACGTAAGATTATTTTTTTCTTCTGGAAAGCACATGTGATGAATTAATAATAAAGAATAACTAAAAAAAAAAAAATTAGAAAAACAATTTACGAAAGAAAAAATACACATTTACAGCACGGGGACTACAATCAACACCCCTTGTATTATTAACCCGCACCCTTGACATCCGAACATAACGCTTATTTTTATATTAAATACTGATTCAAGTTCCAACAAAATATTAAGGAAGTTATTTGATTATGAAGAATACATTTATTTTGTCTTAAGAGTTCTATTGTTGAGTTAAGGAATTTTGACGGCTCTAAATAACGAGGTCTTGAGAGCTGATATAAGATTCTGTGTAACTAGGAAGCATTAACAGTTAATGAGTAATATGGTACAGTTTTTATTATGATTATGTGAGTTGTTTTAATTGTTTTGCGTTATTTAAACTTGCAGCACATTTCTTTTTGCACGCGCAAACAGCTATATACGGTTTTACGTTGTTGAGTGTCCGCCATTTCGCTGAAGCTCGTTGATACGGGTCAGTATAGTAGAAACATTTCTTAAGGTCTATTACAAACACGGTCCTTGCAGTTTTACAAACGAGTAGTTTTACAAGAAAAACCTTTGTAGTGTTACAATCATTTATAAAATTACATACAATTTCTCAGCAAAAATTACAAGTTTGGTTTTACAGTGTACTGTGCAGGAGGGAAAACTTACACTGGCAAAACTTTTATACTTCGTAGTTTTGTCACATGCCAAAAGCAGTACTTTCAAAGGAAATACAATCAATATTTTGCAAGCCATTATACACGACAATGTTAAAAATATACATTTATTTTGGCAGAGAAGGTGTTTGTTTTTTGAAAAGTTGGTTTTTCTTACAAACTCTCCTGCTACCACAGCACGTGGCGTTGACATATTGAGGTCTGCACATATTTACTGGCATACAAGGTAATTTTTTTCTAATCTACCTTAAAACGAAGAGGATAGTCGGAGGTTGTAGGTAGCGATGGGACCTAAGTGAGTCTTAAGCTTGTATACCTCGATGGAAGATTCCTTGGACGATTCCATGCAATCCTACATGGCCGCTTGTATGGATGGTTCCATGGAATATTTGGCCATCTGCTGACCTTTTTTGCTATTGGTTGCGTGCGATTTTCGATGCGAGGTTTCCTTTACATGGTTAAAATCTTAACCATNTGCTGACCTTTTTTGCTATTGGTTGCGTGCGATTTTCGATGCGAGGTTTCCTTTACATGGTTAAAATCTTAACCATTCAGAGAGAGGATAGTAGAGCCATTTTGTTTGTTTGGTTTTGAGAAAGACCGTATTACTGTTAAACACGAATAAAATAGAAAATAAAAAAAAACACGAAAGAGCTGCCCAAATATTTCTACTCCACTCAACTTCACCCCACTCTACGAAAAAATGTTTACCGACTCTAAAACAGCATTGTGTGAGAATTATGGTAAACATGCGTGTTTATCTAACACGGAAGTCCCAGCTATAACAACCAAACGATTGGGCTCTGTGCGTAAACNTGCTGACCTTTTTTGCTATTGGTTGCGTGCGATTTTCGATGCGAGGTTTCCTTTACATGGTTAAAATCTTAACCATCCAGAGAGAGGATAGTAGAGCCATTTTGTTTGTTTGGTTTTGAGAAAGACCGTATTACTGTTAAACACGAATAAAATAGAAAATAAAAAAACACGAAAGAGCTGCCAAAATATTTCTACTCCACTCAACTTCACCCCACTCCACGAAAAAATGTTTACCGACTCTAAAACAGCATTGTGTGAGAATTATGGTAAACATGCGTGTTTATCTAACACGGAAGTCCCAGCTATAACAACCAAACGATTGGGCTCTGTGCGTAAACGCGTAATGCTGGAGTCGTGAGTGAAGATTTTTCCTGAACCCCAGTTACAGAAGTAAAATAATAATAATAAAACATAATGGCACTAGTCTTTACCTGCGTGGCAACAAGTATTGTTGAATAGGTCGTTCCGAAGAACCTTCCACGCCGCATGTTTCGTGGTAGCTTCCACCCTAGCTCCTGCAGAGATTTTGAACGTGGCATACGGGCTTCAGGGCATAGCGCCATGCCCTTAGGAACGCAGGAAATACCAACTACAAGGGCACATGCTTGCTGCTGTGCTGGGATTGGGCAAGCACGCCATGGTTACCCCCCATCATGGTTTAGGGTGAACTACAAATTTATGGGGTGTGTATAACGGTAATAGATACCGTGAAAACCCCTCGACAGGAAATAACTGCAAACTTGCATGCAATTTATGAAGTAGACAAAGATTTGTACTGGAACTGTGAATGGCGATAGGGTGAAATGTATTAAAAGGGTGCTTGAAATACTGGAAGAGAAAGATTGACCGTGAGAAGTAAGTCACTTTTACCCACCACTGCAGGAAAACCGGGTCTGTTGATATCTGTATTCCCTCATACCGCCATACTGCTGGTTCGCTTTACACCGGATATGCCTTCTGTGACCTACAGCGTTCATTATTGGCTGGTAATCAGCCACTGGGATGCCGGGGTAGATTTCGCTCCCACCAAATGTCTTATTTTGTGTGAACGGATTGCCAATCAATCTTGTCCTTTCGTGAGATTATAAAAAAAAAAAAATCACATCTTATGCAGAGAAGTTATTGCCGCTGGGCTGTAGTGCTCGTGTAAGATCCTGTTAGAAGTACATGGGCTCCAGACTTTTTTTTTTTGTTTTCGCGTTCAAGGCTCGGCGATACGGGCGATAACAACACGCGCGCCCAACATCCCGTCGCCCTTACGTGCAAGATGCTGAACCGGCTTTCAAAGCTTCTGTCGCCACGCTTTCTTGCGCAAATTACACCTGCAACAGTGCGAATTTACTTCACACGATGACAGCCCACAGACGTAACTTCGGCTGCTGGTTTTACTTTCCTCCCACCTGTTAAAGAATATAATCTGGAAAGCTCTAAAAAATTGAATTTTTCCTTTAATATTTTCAAAACATTTTTTCCTCTCTTTGAATACACTTAATATTACGAAAAGAAAACCTCAAGGGCTTAGATGATTGGTTTTTATCTTTTCTGAGAAAAATTCGTTTTCCCCAGGATACTTATTTACTGGGATACGAGTAGACGTGCAAACAACGAACCTACAGCAGATATATCCGAAATAATTACTCACTAACACTGGAGGAACGCTCAGTCTATATACGTGCGAGGTTTGTTTTCAAGAACAAAGCAATTTTCAACGCAGCGTTGCTCGAGCGTAGTCCTGAAAAGTATTAATGCAAATTTGTATTACTGGGTAGTTAGGAAAATTGTAAAATGGCACATACTCGAACAGCTTACAAGAGTGTTTGTGTCCGTGTAAACTTTTTTCCACTGCTTTGCATTACTCTCCTACCTGGCAAACCTTCTCAACCCAACGAGGTTTCAGAAAAATTGCAACAACTTTCTGTTCCGGTGTTTAGGAATTGAATGTATCTCTCTCTCTCTCTCTCTCTCTCCGGAGCGATCTCGGACAGGAATCAACACGGAGCATGGAACGAATCTAACTGTTTACAGTGACCTTTAAACATGTACTGAAATGTTGAGGAGAGGAAAGTTAAAATGAAGCTGGGGTTAAAAAATACTTTCGAGCTATCGTTTGTACAACATGCAGCAGAGAGAATAGACTAATAAAATATTTAGGTACCGCTTGTGCCCTTCTGTTATTTCTCACAGAAAACAATTATTTGACATGTTAAAATTCACTTTTAACATTTGTGAATTTCGCGTTACATTTTGTAGCAATTCAGACGGCGTTAATCGAGAAGTGTGTAATGTTTATTTCTTATGTAATTTCATTATTACACTATCTTTGGCATTTAGTTAACTTGGCACTAAAATACTTTGTGAGATAGTTTATTTTCGTTGTAAGTACTTACCGTTAAAAAAATTATTGTAATACTCCTTATGTTTCATAATTTTTTATTTTCTGAAGGCACTATTTTTATTTTAACTTCTTAACTAATTACCTTTAAACCTAACACATTCATTGTTTATTGAGTATATTTGTAATCGCACAATTTTTATATTTCAGTATAGTTTTATTTAAGGAATGGATTTTTGGTATCTCCAAAAATTATCCGCAGAGACGGTTTCTATTATATAATTAGGTCTAATTTTTGATCTTGTCAGTAACACTACCTCGTACCACGTGGTTGCGGGTTTGAAACCCTTATTGAGTAGTGGGCATAGAATACTTAAAAATACAGAGGTGAAATAGTCACGTATTCCGCGAACTCCAGCTGTACACGCCAGCAAAATGGCGTCATTGACCAGCAACATATCGGAATGCCGTTTGCCAATCAGCGAATGGCAACTTACTTGCCAGCCAGAAGACTAGCCAATACGGAACCGTTCGCAGTACACGGTAACCAATCAGACACAAGGTACGTTTCCAGAGCCTGGCAC
>NQII01001192.1:507327-609384 GCA_002778355.1 Clitarchus hookeri | reverse complement strand
GCCGCGGGACACGTGTCACGGCGATCTGTCACCTGCCTCGTAGCACATGTCGACTGGAGGCACTCGCAAAGTGTGTCAGCGAGGCTTCAGTTCCAAGAGACGTCACATGTCATGCATTTCAAACTCAGGACAACGAGCGCAAATACGTATTTCAAGTTTCACAGCTTTACTTTTGTGTTTCCTGTTGAACTTACTTTATAAGAACGTTTACATAATTATTCACTGACAAATACTGTTACCCTCTTTATTGTCACAAATAATTGAAACAAACTCTCGAGCCGTATTTTCGAACGAAGGTAATCAAAACAGTGGCAAATGAAATATATGCAATTGATGCAACAAAGTATTTTGTTGAAAGTGTAATTTATTTTGGCCCAACACGAAAATTTCGTTTATTCAAGAGTTAGTTTTGTTAGATGAAAAAATTTGATTTTGTTATTTTCGAAGTTATCTTTACTCAACAAAATATGTTTTTGGCGCAACTAAATATATTTTTTGGCCCTTTACTAACAAATATTTGGTTGAGTGTTCTCTCATTGTGCTGCTTCATTCAGAATGTAGGTTAATTAAGACTGTTAGGCATACTTGGTGAGTTAAGTGAACACATTAGGTACTGTAACACTCCATTTTGGATAAAAATATTAAATGGCTCCAGAAATATATCTATCGTCACTAAAAGAATAAGAGCGCTGATGTAATACAAGTGAAGTTGTTACATATTATTTCAACACGTGCATGACAATTGTGGCGAGACTTGGATGAGGAGTTACTGAGTTATATTTATAATAGATAATCCCGATTTCGCTATATTTATATAACACCATAGAATGAAGACGTTTTGAGTAACTGCACTTAGTGGACAGGAAAACCATTGCCAGTTCATCAAAACTGTTCAAATCTATTAAACGGTTCCAGAAATACAGCATGTAACACAAAGTGTAAATAGGCAACCATTTTCAAAATGTGCCTTATTCGTTTTAATTTCTTTAGTTCGGATGGTCTGTTGCTGACTAGTTGAGTACCATATTTTTTCTGGGGTTTATTACGGTAGTACCTCAGATCAGATATTAAATCTTAATTTTACAGGTGGCACTATTTGGAAAATTACGAGCTAAAATACCTACGTTAAAGTGAATTAACTGTTTGCAATAAGTACTGCCAGGAAACCAAAATTACTTTAAATAAATTTAATGGTCTGCTTTACAAGACATATCAAGTAAGATGGTATCTCAGTCATCTTGGAAATAAGCGTTTGCACGAATTAATCATTAAATATTGAATGCCCTACCACAGAATTAATTTATGCACAATTTGAAGTAAATAAGTTGAGTAGTAAACAAAATATGATTCAAAAAGCTTTATTTTTCACGCATCACTGACTCTTGAATTGACGTACCAAAAGGACTTTAAACGAGATCACACGTTTGAAATAGGCACTACATGCAAACCAAGTTTGTTAACGAGTCGGCAGTATCTTATCAGTTGGCCTTCAGTGAATGTTATTTCACTGATTTATATCACTGATTCAGTCATAGAGTGTATACTAACCCCGTACCATGTTTAGTTGAAATACGACGTACTATTTGACCATGGAAAACAAATCGAATACTACTTTAGGTTCTCAGTTTTTAAAGTGCCTGATTTTCGAAAATCATGTTAGTTTATGTGGCCGGCCGTATTACTTCGTAGACGCTAAATCTGGCGAGAATCGATTAACTAATTCAAATTATCATATACAAATACCTGTTCATTCACGTTGTGCTGTCGTTCAAAAATTTCTGTGAAAAATTTTACAAAAGAGACTGTGAATTAGTGTATTTAGGTTTGCAATAGGTACTGCTAGTATACCAGTTTTAACTGAAGTTGGTACAGTCATTCGGAGTAACTTTGCTCTTGCTTGGGCTTGAACTACCTGCCTAATTTGATTTCTAATGAAGACCCGAAGATTTCACGCACTTCACTGTACTATGTATGAAAAAAACTTTTAACAACAAAATTAAACTTCAAGGTGGTTACAGAAATAGTGGTTTGTCTTCTTCTCGTCTAAATGTGCGGTGCCAACTCAAAGTACTGCAGAGACAACCACGGATTCATCACTGCTACTTCGGAGATCAAGCTTATGAACATCGTAAACTGGCTGGCGGAAATGGTGTCATCTTCAAAGAAGACCGTACACTTAGTTCCTTCTACGACCTGTTATCAACAGAATATAATCCGCGAGACTGAGGAGCCTAATGATGACTGTGCTTTTGCTAATGTCATAGAAAATACAAATAATGCTTAGCAATCCCAAAACCACATTACATCAACACTCAACTTTTTCTGAGGCATAACATCTCAGCACCAGATAGAAAAATACTTTTGATATGCAAGTTAATTTCGTCTTTTTTTACCTCCTTAAAGTAATGTCTTTATTTGAAGCCATTTCTTTAAAACATTATGTAGTTTTATAATTTTGATAACAAACTCTTAATGTCGACACAATACTAGGTAATACAAAGCAATATAAAGAATTATTTAAAACCAATGGCATTATGTTCATTAGCATTGTTCTGTTCAAAAACAAGTCTCAGTTTCACTTGTTTGAGCAAATTAAGTTAGAAACTTTAAAAAAAATATGCTTAGCTTAACACTTCAGCTTGATATTGTTTTTGTTTTGATTAATTGTTTCCAACCAACATAACCTAATGTCAAACTATAAANTACTTAGGTTAACACTTCAGCTTGATATTGTTTTTGTTTTGATTAATTGTTTCCAACCAACATAACTTAATGTCAAACTATAAAATGCAATATATTATTTCTGCCACGAAAATTCTGTACAAGCATGAATATGATTAAAAGAATATTTTTTAATTGACAGGGTGTANAAATGCAATATATTATTTCTGCCACGAAAATTCTGTACAAGCATGAATATGATTAAAAGAATATTTTTTAATTGACAGGGTGTAATAGTTCTACGTACATTTTCTTAAACCCTATTCCCAGCGGTTTGTGGAGGCTACTCGTCTTCTGAATAAGCTCCGCTATAGATCAAGGAAATTATTAACAACATCAAATTGTCCATGCTATGTATTTAATCATATTTGCTTTTGGATTGTGAGTAATTAAGGCATTTTGCATATCCTTTAGCTGTTATATATTTTTATATGACAAAAACTATTTTACTACGAAACTGAGTGAGTTACAATAACCTCTTTTTCTCTTCAAAGAAGTGTTTTGTTGACGGCACTTACCTCCAAACCTCTGTANCTGAGTGAGTTACAATAACCTCTTTTTCTCTTCAAAGAAGTGTTTTGTTGACGGCACTTACCTCCAAACCTCTGTAACAAATTATCGGGGCAACAGCGACCAAACTTTTGTTCTAGAAATACAATTATTGGTTTATTACAGTTATAGTTACCGTATAACAAGTTAAACAAGTTTTCATACTTAGGGTACTACCTGTTAAAAAAATGTTTGTTTCCTACAAAAATACTTTTTTTTAATTTGACCATCTTTCACCTAACTTTGGTTTTTATAATGTGATTTGTAGGCTCTGATAAATTCTTCTTTTACTATTTTTTTCTACGAGACTTTACACTACTATACAATTTTAATAGTTTTAATACTNGAGACTTTACACTACTATACAATTTTAATAGTTTTAATACTCAATAAAGACTGACTTAATTGTTTCCATTTACAGAAAAGAACTACAGTACCTGTTGTAGTGCTAATCGTACCTTGACTGCCACATTAGACTGATATACTATTTTTTGGTCTCCCCGTTTCTAACAGAAGTTATCAATATCATAAGTTTCTCCCTGCTCCGACTGAGAACAGGANTTATTTTTTGGTCTCCCCGTTTCTAACAGAAGTTATCAATATCATAAGTTTCTCCCTGCTCCGACTGAGAACAGGAACGCCTGAACATTGCTAATTGGGGTACTATCAGGTTTTATTTTTACCCTGCGTACGATAATGATTCCATGGGATCTTATAAAATCTCACATATTTCAAATGGCTTTTTTGAGGTTCCAGAAGGTACACTTTTTCTAATTTGTTTCTGCTGAAGTTACACGCGGACGAATCACATTATTATGATCACCTGCTATTATCCACAGTTACCGCCCTTCGCAGCACAGACAGCAGCTAGACTCAGTGGCAGTGACTCAGTCAGGTGCCGATAGGTCTCCACGGGTATCTGGAGCCATGCTGTCTGAAGTGCGTCCCACAACTGTTGAAAGGTGCGTGGCGGAGGAGACAGATGGCGAACATGAAGATCGAGGTGGTCCCACAGAAGTTCAATTGGCTAGAGATCGAGGCTGTTTGGGGGCCAGAGGAGAACTGTGAAGTCTTGATCATGCTCTTCCAGCCGCGTACGGACACTTCTAGCCGTGTGGCAAGGCGCATTATCGTGCTGGAATGTCCCACCCTCCCGAGGAAAGACAATCATGTATGGGTGGACGTAATCGCCGAGGATGAATTCATAACCAAATCGATCAAGAGTGCCTTCCACACGGATGATGGTACCTAGAGAGTACCACGAGAACATTCCCGAGACCTATTGTTACGGGGGTGGCGGAAAACAAGCAGGTCGTTACCTTGCAGGGTGTCGGTTCTGCAACTTTTCTCGCCGGGCACGCTGGCGTCCATCCATTCTATGCAGCTGAAAACGTGACTCGCTGGAGAATTCTACCCGTCGCCAATCAGCAGCGGTCCAGTTTCAGTACTGTCGAGCTAATTCCAGTAGTTTTCGTCGATGCACATGTGTTAGCATAGGTGCAGTCACGCTCCGTCTACTCTGGAGCCCCATTCGCGGACGGGTTCGTTGAAATGTTGCGTTATACACGTGTATGGATGCCCCCTGGTTAATTTGGACGGTGAGCTGTTCCACTGTAGCCTGTAGCCTTCACGCATCGCCGTAGTCGACGTTCTCCTCGGACATCAAAGGCCTCGTGGAGCTCCGCAGTTTCCACGACGGTTACACTACCAAAGGTGTCATTCGTCCACTAACTATACACCTTTACCACAGAGTAACGTGAAAAGTTTACAAACGTCGCTGTTTCCGAAATGATTCCCCCCCCCCCTTGCCCAAAATGCCGATGATCATCCCTTTTTGTAACTCGGTTAAATCGCTTCCCTGACCCATGACAGCAGGAAGCACACTGTGTACTGAGAGCCTGTAGGTCGCATTATATACTTGCTTCACCCGCCCACGTCACCTGCCATGCTTCATGGGCTACGTGCTGCAGATTGCACGTCTAGCAGGTGGCCATAGTAAAGTGATTCGACTCTGTATATTGAGTACATTTTATAATGTTTACCCTCACAAAAGTAACTTCAACTGTACTGCTAGTTCATTTCAATTACTATTTTATAATCCGTATACAATATTATGCATTTTATTTTTCAACACTAAGAATATAAAACGTGAATTATTTGCTTTGAAATACCTCTAGGTACTAAGTTATGAGCGCAGACCTAAACCGTCGCTACAGAGCACAATGCTAGCACGTAAAGAAAAACAGTTATTACTCAGCATGTTACAAAGAAGTACGGCTTTTAAATGTTACAATACGATTACATAGGGTATATATAGGAGAAGAAAAGACATAAGATAAAATGGGTTTGCTTATGTTACTGCGGTCTGCAGCCAGGTTTGTGAAAAAACGATGCGAAGTTGAAATAAGTCTAAAACGCTACCTACTGTAAATAAAGCAGCGAACATCTTGGAATCATTAAACGGAGTAACTTTCAGATTATACGTAAAGCTACTGTCCAAATTTTAAAACGAAATTAGTATAATTTACTTATGTTGGTTCGCTGTAATTAAAAATATTTTCTGAGAAATAAACCTTATATATTAAAATCAAACCAAGGCAATGGAAATATTCTGTGTAGTTTATTGCTGCATTAAAAGCAGTCGATTAAGCGTGTAGGTAATAAAAATGCTGGGTGGACAGGCTTTGAAGTCGAACATCATCAGAGATGCACTCTGCGTGTGTAAATCTGCAGCTGGCATGCTGCCCGTGCAGCAAGTTCTTGATGAGTACAGTTCCCGGGCCACGAGGGCTGCATCATGACCGTGCTTCGCGTACTCCCCTGCTCCAACTGACTTCCTGCTCTGGCACGGCGCCTGTGTGTGCCCAGTGGTCTCCACCACACCACCCCGCCCGCCCCTACTCATTTATTCAACACTCATGACTAGAGACCTAGACAAGTTAGAGTTCAAAACTTCTTACGTTTGAATTGCTAGTACTTTTGGTACACCCTTTAGTTTTCACCTCCTGGACAACTCTGAGCCAATAATAAATACACAGTAAAATGCAGATAGAATCACCACCGTCTTCCGCTAATAAAACCAGCAACCAATGAACAGCGATATCTGCATGATTTTACATACCACATTGGAGTACAGCCTACAGGTCATTGAACTCGCGAATTTGTCAGGTCTCTACTCGTGACAAATGAAGCGGTCAATATACGGCCGCGTGCTTGCATCGTTAACTGTGAGCAACACGCGTACTTTTGCTGACTTGCACGTTTCAACGTTTTAGTTAGAAATTTCATTTCCGCACTGGTTCGAAAGTTGAGCCAGGTGCCTTTGAGTTGGATAAATTATGCTCGGGAGTCCCGTTAGCATCTTGAAAACCACTACACACGCGGATCCTAAACGAAATTTGCGTCTGAGTTGCGCGTGCTAATTTACAGAGAAGCGAGACAATTGCTACGATGCTTCTTGGACCACAACAGGCTAATAATTACTTCTCACATGACATGTAGGAAATTTAAACATCGTGGAGGCTATTTCACAGTCTTGACTCATTGTCATGTAAAGAAAAATTTATCACGTTTGCGTGTACAGTGTCCGTTTTCTTACGCATCCGTGCATTGTGGAACGGGCCTGAAAACTTACTTATATACCTTCCTGATGGCTGTAAACGTAGAGGGGAAAATAGTAAAGAGTGCGCATACGAGTTGCGCAAAGCCACTCTCCGTGTTTCAACATTGGATAGCCTTTCTATCAGTAGTACTATCAAGAACTACGTGGATAGAATTTGAGGTTACAACACTGTTAATGTAAACACGTGGTTTGAGATGTGTGTACCATTCATTTAACCTAATTTCAATGAAACTGGACTATATTGAAGTAAGTCAAAATATTATATTCATATAAAAGTGTGTGTGTGTTTTTTTTCAGTTCAAGTGTAAACAAACAAGCGGAAGACGTAATTGAAGATATTTAAGCGCCTCTTNGTGGTTTGAGATGTGTGTACCATTCATTTAACCTAATTTCAATGAAACTGGACTATATTGAAGTAAGTCAAAATATTCTATTCATATAAAAGTGTGTGTGTGTTTTTTTTTTAGTTCAAGTGTAAACAAACAATTTCATCACCGTCAGTCACGTGATGTGATATTGACAGTTGTACTAGCGGGAGACGTAATTGAAGATATTTAAGCGCCTCAAAATTAACATCGAATTCTTGAGAGTCCATGAGGGTGAAGCGAGGGAAGTATACAGCCCCACCGGAATGCAAGGGTGGAGGGAACGGGAGATTCCCGAGGAAACCCGCCGACCAGTGGCACTGTCCGGCACGATTCCCACGTGCGAACATCCGGGAGGCGACCCCGCCGGGAACAGAACTCAGTTCGCCTCGGTGTTAGGCGAGTAGTCTAACCATTACACCTGGCGATAGGCAAGTCGATTTTGGGTGAATGGGCAGAAGACGAATATTAGTCTAGCTCGTCGTTAGTCTGCGGTCGTAAAGTGTTTTCAAGTTGACATTCGCTTGCAGCGAGTCTCGGACAGCCGCAGTATCCCTGACCACTTGACCAGCACGCAGCAAGGCGTTGAGCGGACCGGTGCTCCTTTCCTAGGAGGCTGGGTGTGCAGAAGGGGGGGGGGGACGAACACAGCTGGCAGGGAACTGTCACTCCTAGCCAGCACAGACAACATAACAAACAGACAACTCGAGTGGCTGCAGCCAGCAGCGGGGGAAAAATAAACACTTTGCCTCGACTGCGCTATCTTTTACAGCCGTCAACAGAGGCACAGCAGGCCCGTGCTGATGACACCCTTGATCGATTACATGCCTACGTTACGAGAGAGAGGACGATTGTCGACTCGAGCATGAGCCGACACCTGCAGGCTCCGTACGAGCACGTGGCGGTAAACACCTGGTAGGCAGATCACGTGGAGATAGCCCATCCATCTTGGGTGGATTTCTTTACAAATACTCGTAATCAAACTTTATGACCGGACATTAACAATAAAATCTTTTCATGTTATAGAGGACTACTGAAAACATATTTTTATTTATGTCTTTTGTAAACACCGAACAAAAAGTTTGGAATATACATAAACAAAGCAAGAAAGTACGGATTATACATAAAAGAAAGCATAGCAATTAGACGTTACCAATGGCACCGATACAATACGTGATATGCCAAGAGTTTCTAACAGACAAATACGATTTGCCGATAGCACAGACACATAAACACTAGAGAACAACAAAATTAACATAATGGCGTCTCTGACTAGGGAAGGTTTCATTCCTCCCACTGCAGCTTTGTACCGTGTATGGCCTCCATATGCATTGTACAGATATCCAACACGCCGTGGCATTCTTGTAAGCAAAGTGTTGATGCCATCTTCCTGTTGCTGGTCCCATTCCATCTGGGCAGCTCTTACGAGATCTGGAATTGTTTCTGGCGGTTGTGGATGATAATGAACTGCCTTTGTCAACTTGTATCAGGTATGTTCAATGCGTTAGTAAGCTATTTATTAATCACAAAGAGCTGCATAACTCCTACCACCCACAGTGTAGTATCGCACAATATTTCAAATATTTGGGATGTGTATATAACTTTAGTTAATATCTGGCATGGTTTTCCTATGGGCTTGTCAGGTGATCAAGTAGAAAGTTACAAAAATACACGTAATTAAAATGCGAATATCGAACGGGAAATGGTCAAGGGAATGCAAGTTTTCATTGTTGACAAATGAGTGATGGTTATGGCATAAAGAGGTTTAGAATATTTTGGCAGAAAAGAGAAAATTATTTCTTCCTCATTATACGATTTTAATAGATATTTCCGTAGCGATAGCACATTTTTCTCATTTTAAGTTTGTAATGCCATTCGTTTCCTTAGATACTTGGCTTATATATTGTGTAAAAACTAATTCAGCTTTCAAATTTGTGCAGTTTTAAGTCAAAGAGAGCTAAAGCTGTCTTTACGTACTTTTCCGCTGAAAGACGCTCGGCTTCTCGGCACCACATACCTCGAATTGAATCTGTTCTACCAGAAGGAATTTCCACGGGCATCCAAGCGAACGAAGCAAGAGATACGCCAGTTCGCCCGGGGATCGGCGTGGCAACGTTGCCAGATACCACACACCTCTCTACCGCCTCCTTCTTTCCCCGACACATCAGGTGTGACGTCAGCGGATCGCGCATCAAGATTCGAGGAGGGCCGTCAACTCCGGCGAAAGACTTTGGCTTCGCACTTCGGAGTGGAAACACTACTTCCCTCCGCACTGTTTCCACCATCACCACCACAAGGACCCCTACCCCCTCCCCCTCCCTCTGCACGGTGGCCAGACTCCATCGCGCTAGGTCGATACCACTACACACACATAGGCGAACCCGCTCACACACACACGCACGCATGCAGCCCTAACTCGGCTTAACACTATCTATAATTCATGAACACTTTCCTGCCGCTCGACGCCGCGCACTCCAACTGTAGCCGACAGATCGATTGTTGGCACAACAATAAAACCCGGGAGGGTGGACGGGCCAGGGCCATATTGCCCGTCGTAACGGAGGCGTCCACTCGCGGACAACCTGACGCCGCGGCGCGATTGACGGACGCTCTTCCCACTCAACCTATAGAAAGGCCATAAAGCCGAGTTAACTATTCATCGCGGTTGTTCGCAACGACTTGAAGCCGCCCGCGTCTGTCAGGGTTAACGGCGCTCGCGAGAAACTGCTCTTCACTGGCCCAGCCTTTTATATCTAGAGGCTGGCCGTTCATGGCTAATTGAGCACTTTCGAAACCAACTAGTGAAAAAACTCACTGCCCATCGATGCATATATTTGAAGGGGCCCGCAGACTGGCGTGCGTCCAGAAAAGTTGGTGTTGTCTATTCGCGTTTTCTTCAAACTTATTGGATCGAACATTTGAAAAACCACTTTACGTATGAAATATTTGCTTTTACTTTATTACGTTATATATTACAGCAGTTTTATACTTGTATTAGCATAACAATCATAAAATTGAATTATTAATAATGAAATGTTATTTATATTTGTCTTTAATTTATAATAATTAATACTTTATTAACATGAATAAAAAAATTAAGGAAATAGGTGTGTTGGTAACACCTAGTAAGAAATAGTTCTTATGTAAATAGTTTTGAACGGAATGCGCACGAATGCAGTTCATTGTCACTTTGGTGTAATTTTCCAGACTTTATTACGGGCACTGCCTACCGGTAGGCAACTGCGAAATTTAAATAGGAAATCCCATGTTCAGGAAATTTCGCCTCAGTTCGTTTATTTTAGATGGGCGTTTCGAACAAAATGTATTCTTCGCGAATTTTTTAGGAGAAGATCCCTACGAGTGTATATCTTCAATAAAGATAGGCAGTATGTGCCTTTCCGTGAAACATAAATTAAGAAAATTCCTTGCGAACAGGCGAGATATGGTATGGAGACATCTCTGCCCTAAGGAACTTCTTCTAAAAAAATTCGTGAAGATTACACTTGGTTTGAAAAACCTGTCTTTAAAATTAACGCAATGAGGCGACATTTTCTTGACATGGGATTTCTTATTTCAGTTTTGCAGCTACCAGCCAGTAGGCAGTGCCCTTAAGCTTTGTTCGCACGAGGCGGAGGAACATCCTATTCATTAGGGCTTCAGAAAAGTTGGAAGTTACCGTGAATGGACTATAGTGACGGAGTGAAAGTTGCAGCAACTTATCTATACTTTCGGTATGTGTGTGTCTAATAATGTNGGGGGGGGGGTCAGCTATTTTCCTATTGAACATTGACTAGTCTAGACATTCGATTTGCGATATCGGAAGGGGTACTATATAGTAAAAAATTTAGACAAAAATATTTAAATAATCTTATAAAGTCAGTATTTTAAACAATTTTGTTATATGTAGTATTTCATTTCAGCTTTAAATCATTTACAGGACACTTCCATGTCGATGGGGGGGAGGGGTTACACCCTCTGTGACCACCCCCTCACACCCCTCTATTTTTTCCCCTGGTAAGTAGTTCTATTTCTTAACGTTGAATTAAAAAGTTTTGTGTGTACATTTGTGAGTACTCAAAATGACTTATTTTTCTTTCTGGTGTTTTTTTTAATGCGAGTGAGTAACAATTAGATTATTTGTAACACCATATACTTTTTCAACAGTTCCATGGTTTTAATTGGACAGCTCATGAATAAAGTGATGAGACACATTGAAACATTAATTATAAATATGGCGAAAGAATAAACAACGTGCATGCAAGTAGATCTTAAGCAGGGCTTCTAAAAGGGCTCAATTTACAGCCTACACTAAACACCCCCCACTCTCAGTCGCGCCACGTGGCTCACAAAGTGATCGCACAGAGTACTTACATATACAGAGGTGCAATTGCCGCTTATTTTGCCAGCTCCAACCTTACTCCCCAGCAAAATGACGTCACTGACAAGAAACATGTCAGAACGGGGTTCGCCAATCACCGCCTGGTAACTTACTCGCCAGTTGGCAGTCCAGCTATTAGGGAACCTTTTGCTGGACTCAGTAGCCAATCAGACTGAAGTCCCATCCCCCTCAGCCAATCAGACAATGAGAACGCCTACATCAAAGGAACCGCCACGATATTTCGCTTCCATGTTCTTCTATACTCTGTGTTAATATATTAGGCCTAGATAAGGTGCACTTTTAAATTACTTTGAAACTGTGTTATAGCACAAAAGTCTTATCAAACTCTTAGTAATTATAAACTGTCTTCCTCTTTATTTTCAACGAAATCCAGCACTTGTACATAACTCGATAATACTGTCACCGNAGTAATTATAAACTGTCTTCCTCTTTATTTTCAACGAAATCCAGCACTTGTACATAACTCGATAATACTGTCACCGTCAATTCAGCACTTTCGAAACAAACATTTGGAATATGTCACTGCCCCAACTAGCATACATTTTAACAAACACAGCGACTTTTATGCAACCCAATAAAGTTGGTGACGACACGTGGATAATAGTCCCATGTTTTAACGTTGAATTTAAAGTGTTACGACACAATTCGTAAATATTGACACAGTTTCTTTTGCTCGCTTTATTTTTAAAGCGCATGGGTGTAATTATCAGAAAATTTGTAAAATATTTATTTGTATAATANTTCTTTTGCTCGCTTTATTTTTAAAGCGCATGGGTGTAATTATCAGAAAATTTGTAAAATATTTATTTGTATAATAATTTCACAGCTTCACTTGACTGACACGCGAGGTACACACAAGTAGAACTCAAGCAGAGCTTTAAAAAGTTCTCGCTTTACCGTGAGCAGCCTGTAACCATACGAACGACGTGTTTTCGTCAAGCCTAGTTTCGCACTTGGGAACGAATGTTTATCTCATGCTTCCTTCGTGTTCGCAGAGAAGGAAACAATGTCTCCTGTCACCCACTTCAAGCAGGCGACATGTTAGCGTTCCTGGACGTGGTTGTGTACGTAGACTATAATCGCTCCGGCCCGAGGAAGGGCTTGGCCCCGCCCACCCTAGGGAAAGACAGACAGGACAGGACGGCTGGCGAAGCACCGACCCCGCCCAACACCCGCAGGGCAGTGTTGCCACGTGCAGCAGTGTTGCCGCGTGCAGCAGCAACGTTTCAAGCGGTGCCGTGTGCGGACTGCTGTTTCGCATGATGCACAATGACCGAAGGTAAGATGGGCTGTAAATGGAAAGTGCTGCTGCCACAAAGTAGTCTCTTGGTAACTCGTGGGCTAGAGTATTTCGAACGTAATATGAAAAAAACATTTACCCCGCCCCTTCATTCCAGCACTTCTTCACACTCACCTCGCTTCAGCCACATCGGCTCTCAAGACCGATGTTGGGAGCCGCCCAAATCTCTTCATTTGGTCACTCACTCATTTTCTCGGTTTCCGGAGTTCACTCTTCATGAATAAATTTCTCATGATATCACAACCCACTGTACATTTGGTAAAATTTGACTAATAAACGGGATTTCGAAAGAACTTACTCTGCTTTTCACGCTCTTTCTAGGTAATGGGATGCATATGTGTTCAACCCAAGCCAGACTAGAGTTACAAGAACGTGAGCTTGAAATTGCCATTTTATAAGGGATGGAAACAATGAAAAGAAATTGACTCATATTTGGCAACTAATAAATCTATTTTTATAGTATATTAAATTAAAATATTACCATAATTTTAGGAGTAATAAATAATACATTTTTTCCAACACGGCGTACCAGCAAACCGTATACAATTTTAAAAGCATTGCCTTTCACTATTCAGGAATCATTTGGATTAGGCCCTTGTCACTTTAAATGTATCAAGCAAGAAAAACATGAACAAGGATATGTCGTGTTAAGCACTAATCCCTCCTGTAAGCACAGCTGGCCGCCATTTCACGATTATTGGAAACAGTGACTTAATTGAAGCGCTATGATATTCGAGTGATTGAGTGAAGAGAATTGGGCGGCTCTTAACAGCTAGGTCTTGAGAGCCGATGAGGGCGATTGAGGTGAGTATGGAGCAGCGCCGTAATGAAGGGGCGGGGGAAATGGGAGATCCCCGAGAAAACCCACCTACCAGCGGCATCGTCCGGCACGATTCCCACATGCAAAAATCTGGGAGCGACCCCACCGGGAATCGAACCCGGTTCGCCTAGAGGGGAGGCGAGTAGTCAAACCACTGCACCCCGCGACCCCCTGCGATATTGTAATCACTGGAGAAATGGAGAAAGAGCCACCAAATTGATCTCTTGTAGCACTACCGAATAGGTCAGAGTAATATAATATGCCATATTTTTTTCTATAAGCTAAGTTGATGGCCATTTCCAGAATACTTTGAATGCCGCCAAACTAATATCGTAGGTAACAAACGGCTGTGAAAATACGATATAAAAATTAGGCCCTGTGCTATTTAATTACATTTGGCTTAGCATAGTTTTCATACATATATTCTGGCATGAGGAATCCATTTATACTACTCCAGCAGTTTTGCTTATAACCTCAGCTACCATTACCAATATCGTTAATTACAACCGCATAGACCATACTGGCATAGAGCCATAACGACCATACCAACATACAAAAATATTGGCAGACCATACCAGACAACATACCGACCATAACAACTGTGACGACCATTCCAACTTAATGAAAATACCAACCATAAAGTCCATAAAATCATACCAACCATGCTGACATACCTACTATATCGACATATTGACCATGCTGACATTCAAACGTACTGACATACTGACCATACACACCATGTCAACAAACCGACTATACCCACATATCCGATCATAGCTATATACCGATATACCTATGATAGGGTCGATAATGACCATAACGACGATACCGACCCGATTGACCACATACGAAAATCACTTTGCTAAACATATAAGCCTCAATGAATCGCATTGCGAAGAAAGTTCATTACACGAAGTAACTCACGTGTCTTGTAAAACATGTCTCAAAGAACGCTGCGAATGACATTTACTCGTGCAAGCTGCTTACTACCAAACAAAGGAGAATATTCAGTGATTCCAGGTGTTGTTGGGTACGATGTAACTATATAGTCGAGGTGGCTAAGAGCTCTAAGACAAATGTGCATAGAAAGGTGGGAATGACATTTACTCGTGCAAGCTGCTTACTACCAAACAAAGGAGAATATTCAGTGATTCCAGGTGTTGTTGGGTACGATGTAACTATATAGTCGAGGTGGCTAAGAGCTCTAAGACAAATGTGCATAGAAAGGTGGGAATGACATTTACTCGTGCAAGCTGCTTACTACCAAACAAAGGAGAATATTCAGTGATTCCAGGTGTTGTTGGGTACGATGTAACTATATAGTCGAGGTGGCTAAGAGCTCTAAGACAAATGTGCATAGAAAGAAGGGAATCTAGTTCAAACCCCCTGACCAAGAACTCTAACGTTCTATAGTGTAAAAATGTTTCCGAAAGGTGTGCCCCATTTGAATTCCGCACCCGACACATGTTTGTGTTAGTAATAAATATATCACTTATTTAAGATAGGCTAAACAATCTCCAATAGTAAAACAGTTGACAAAACTCATCGNGTTGTTGGGTACGATGTAACTATATAGTCGAGGTGGCTAAGAGCTCTAAGACAAATGTGCATAGAAAGGTGGGAATGACATTTACTCGTGCAAGCTGCTTACTACCAAACAAAGGAGAATACTCAGTGATTCCAGGTGTTGTTGGGTACGATGTAACTATATAGTCGAGGTGGCTAAGAGCTCTAAGACAAATTTGCATAGAAAGGTGGGAATCTAGTTCAAACCCCCTGACCAAGAACTCTAACGTTCTATAGTGTAAAAATGTTTCCGAAAGGTGTGACCCCATTTGAATTCCGCACCCGACACATGTTTGTCTTAGTAATAAATATATCACTTATTTAAGATAGGCTAAACAATCTCCAATAGTAAAACAGTTGACAAAACTCATCGCAAGTTTCGTAAAACATTGGCAAGCCCGTCGCGAACCATGTTGTGCATCATGTCGATAACCTTGCTGAAAATAAGGTCGTGAATAGTCCATTGGACTTCTCCATAGACATGCTTCTATCAAGTGCCACATATATGATGCTGTTGTTGACGTTGTTTCCGGGCGAATACTAGCGACAGACGACCACGCGCCAGTGAGTACTGATACAAGACGCCTGTGGGGCGAATCATAGTTCGTGACGGATCGAGGTCTTAATGAAAATATAAGAAATGAATTTGATTTTTAATTTATTCACACAGCTTTATTTACAGCATTAAATCATCTATCTCTGCTATTTCTCTTTTCATTTCTCAGTGAACCCAATGTTTAATGTTCATTCTAACTCTAATAAGCGTCCTTCTTAATATCTCTGTTTCGCTATAGTCAATTAACGCATACTCATCATTACCATACTTTCAGTCTGTTTGTTGTCATCATTTGTAATGTCTCTCACTCACGCATCCAGTCCAATACTCCAGTCCGCCAGTCGTACTTTTCACTGTTCTAATGTCTGCATTCGCAGATTTTCTTCCCGCTTGTCACTTCCGGCGCTATTCGTTGCCCTATTAGTCACACGATCGCTCAAACTTCCGATTCTCATGGAAACTGCCGGCTCGGGGGCCTGTCGCGCTTCCATATCAGTGGATCTGACCATCTGGAAGGTTTAACGCACCCGGAGTCACGCCGAGAGAAACGAGGTCAGTAATCCAGAGCATCCGTCAGATGAACGCAGAGATTCTATAGAACCGAGGTCACGAGCGCGCGAGATATTAGCGTTATCGCAGCGCCACTCGCGGAGGCAAGCCCGTGTAAGCCGGGCTTTGTGTTCGCTGCCCGCTCTTGGGTCGCATGCGTGACCTTCACACGTATCCGCCCTCGCAAGGGAGGCGAAGCAGCGAGAGCGCGACAGTACATAGAGATGACATCGCACCTTCTGGTCTGGATCGAGCCAGCGACTCCCAGCAGAGTGCATCCTCGTAAGCGAAGGGCTTCGCGAAGTCCATAGTGAACTGGCGTTCTATCGAATGAAACACTTCTGATGCGGCTGTAGCAAGGTGCTTCAGCAGCATCATTTAAGTTTTATCAAGATGTTTAATACCACTCGACTTCGTGTTCGAATCCCCGACAAGTCATTTGTGTCGTTTGCAGATCTAGGTTCAGCCAGTCAAGATATAAAACCCATTCTCGGAGTGAGATTCTGGCTAGTGGTGGGGGCGTTGAAAAGCGGGAATATTTATTCAATCAGTAGCAAACAGTTTAGTGGTGACTAGAAAATTGTCCCGTGTTAACGATAACAATTGGGTAGAACATTTTTTTTCCCAGGAAGAATTTTGTCCTCAGATGTTTTGAGAACTTTGGTACAATGCAGAAAACGCCCTGTAGCTATTTAATTCTTTGTTAAATTTTCTTAGCAACTTAACGGGACACAAAACGATCAAAGTAGCCACAGTTTTAACAACTTCTTCATTAAATTAAGTTATTTTACCTTCAATTTTTTTATTAAAATACTTTATCATTTTATCATGATATATCCTAGACGCCATCCGTGTCACTGTGACAAGGTTTATGACTTTGGCTTCCCAGTTCGCCGATATGAGATACTTCTTTCTTCTTCTCTGCTTAGGTATTCTGATTTATTCTGAAATTAGGCAAAACCGATTGTTACCAGGACAGATGCTGCCATCTGGAATACGATAAAAGAATTGCTAAGGAAACCCTCAATGCTGTATTCCTGACATGATTCGCAATTTAATTCGCGATGTGCTTAGCAGTATGTTACGAGTAGCATGTTTCGCCACTTGATCCTACTGTGCATGCAGTTATGGTTTCTCTGCAATTAGTATACGGAAATACTTGTAGATTTTCAATATTATGGTTTTTAAACAATAATTTATCGAGTACAAGATTGGAAATCACGTTCCACCTCCAGGAAATGTTCTACAAACAACTCTCAACCAACTCGACCTTCCCCCTGCAAGGAGCCGCAGAGGTGAAACTGCTAGAGTGCTTGAATCTTACTCAAGGGAACCAGGTTCGATTTATGGCCCGGATATTTGCACTTATGGGAAGCGTGCCGTACAATGCCGCTGGTCTGCGGGTTTTCTCGGGGATTTTCCGTTTCCCTCACCCTTGCATTCCGGCGCTGTTGCATACTCACCTCGCTTCACCCACATCGGCTCTCAAGACTTCGCCTTTAAGAGCCGCCCGAACCTGCCCACTCCACTTCTACAGTGTAGTGCAGTGAATAATCATTATAGATTTTACCGAATAAATTTATATATAACTAGAGACGATGGTTAATCGCTGTTCCTTAGCGCTCAACGCACTGATTATGTGTTAGAAAATTTCCTTTCATTATTATTTGTCGTGTAGGTATGACACTACTCTCACTTTTCTCTGGGACAATGGACGTTCTGACACTCCAAGGTTGAACTTTTACAGTTGGTAGGCAAAGTGTCAAGTTGATTAAAAAATACATCATCCAATTATAAAATTATCATGACGCTGCAACGTTTTGGAAACTGCATTGACTCAAAAATATTCGCGATTTTCCAGTGTCTCTACTTATAAATGAACATTCAGATAATAACACTTGACAACAGTAGGTAAATTCACATATATAATTCATGCGTTCGTAATAAGTGTTTTCGAAATATGTGATCATGCAGGCAGAATTGCGGTGGCCGTAGGTATAAAACGCACCTGCTACCGCCCATAATACTCATCTGTGGAATAACTGTTGCTCGATAGATGAGAAGAGTTTAACTTTTCACTTAAGAGNCTCCCATAATACTCATCTGTGGAATAACTGTTGCTCGATAGATGAGAAGAGTTTAACTTTTCACTTAAGAGGTTGTGATTGCTAAAAGTCATCGACGCATAGGAAGGATTTTAAATTTTCTCTGAGGTAGACATCATCTTGATGTCGCCAGTACGATTGTATATCCAACCTACAAGCTGAGTGATGTGATTCCTCAAATAAAATAATGTAGGCCAGGTATGTAGCACTTCTGACTTANGTAATAAGTGTTTTCGAAATATGTGATCATGCAGGCAGAATTGCGGTGGCCGTAGGTATAAAACGCACCTGCTACCGCCCATAATACTCATCTGTGGAATAACTGTTGCTCGATAGATGAGAAGAGTTTAACTTTTCACTTAAGAGGTTGTGATTGCTAAAAGTCATCGACGCATAGGAAGGATTTTAAATTTTCTCTGAGGTAGACATCATCTTGATGTCGCCAGTACGATTGTACATCCAACCTACAAGCTGAGTGATGTGATTCCTCAAATAAAATAATGTAGGCCAGGTATGTAGCACTTCTGACTTANCATCCAACCTACAAGCTGAGTGATGTGATTCCTCAAATAAAATAATGTAGGCCAGGTATGTAGCACTTCTGACTTAATGTGGATATGAAGGAATGAAAGAGTCCTTGAAAATAAATTTCTGAAACATTTTTATTAAATACTATTAAAAACTGCATGGTAGTAGGCAAAACCCTTTTCAATTATGCTTTGTTCGCAGAAGGTATGGAATCACTTACGTTTTCTTAGTAATATCACACCCCTTCATATTTAAAGTACGTATTGCCTTAGGATTACCGTGTAAATATGTACGAACCTAGATTTATGACTTATTTAGTTACTTGATCATTATCAGCATTTCTTACTTAAAAAATCCAGGAGTGTATGACTAATGCTTCCATTTCCTTTAATTAAAACTTGGTGATTAATAATTAATGTAATCACTGTAAAACCTCAAGGTTACACATATTGTACGATAATCTAGAAACCCGTATTTATAAACAAATCCGTTGCTATTTACAATGCAACTATAAGAAGTTCTGATTCCTTCTTTTAACAAATAACCCAGAAATTTGTTGCTTTTTTTAATGTAGTTCATAGCATTTTCCCATGAAATATTTTGTGCAGTCTAGATTTTCAAGAATTGTACCGCTACCAGTCACCATATTCACTCAAATCTGTTTTACCAATTCTAATACTAAGACTATGTGGAGAGAGAATTTTACTGACGTGATCTGTTGCAGTGGTCGTGAAGAGGCGGAGAGAAGAAAAAAGAGTTGTCGCGAGTATTATACAACGTCTTTGTGGCGGAGGACTCGTTAGATTTACCAGACTCGTGGAAGTTTTCGTGCAAATCTAAAACTCGTTTTGAAGAGGTAGGTTGTTGTGAGTAGGCGGGAATAGGATAACTAAATTTTAGTTCTATATTTGGAACGTTATTTTACTTCTACTGCAAATTCCCACCAGTCTTTAAACTAAATTAAATTAAGAGTACTGCAGCTATTATTGATAATTCAGTAGAAAACCAACGATGTATCTTCTATGTTACTTTACGTGGTTTAAAGCAATAGCGGTTTCACGCAGGTGTCAGACCCATATCGTTTCGTTTTAGTAGTCAGATATGCGTATTTCTGTTAAGGGCTAATGCACCTTTATACTGGCACCTTAAACCTTCTGAAATATATCTTACAAGAGTTCTGAAACTATTTTCTTTAAAAGTATTTCGAAACAACCAGAGTATAAGTAGCATTATATACTATTCTGTCGCATATAATCGTGAATTATCGTGTGAAGGATATATATATATTTAAAACATGAAATTATTTGGTTTTCTTTCTTCTTTTTTTATGGGCGAAATTCTTTACAGCGTAAAGTTTTACGATCTGTCGCTTTTTTGTTTGCCANTTTTCTTTCTTCTTTTTTTATGGGCGAAATTCTTTACAGCGTAAAGTTTTACGATCTGTCGCTTTTTTGTTTGCCAGAAATAAACTTCGTTTGGAAGCAGGGCAAGGTTTGAAGCTCGCTATAATTCTCCATCATCTTGGTTGAAAACTTTTGAATACTTTCTAACACACTCTATTAAACTTAATAGGATTTGAATAAAAGTTTGTTTGATGCGGCAAGCTCCCCTTGTTGGTTCAGTACTCGTTCAACAATTCCAAAGTTGTGTTTCTTGCACTTCGCTTCATTACCACAGCTTATTCTCTACATCCAAAGTAACCNTTTTCTTTCTTCTTTTTTTATGGGCGAAATTCTTTACAGCGTAAAGTTTTACGATCTGTCGCTTTTTTGTTTGCCATAAATAAACTTCGTTTGGAAGCAGGGCAAGGTTTGAAGCTCGCTATAATTCTCCATCATCTTGGTTGAAAACTTTTGAATACTTTCTAACACACTCTATTAAACTTAATAGGATTTGAATAAAAGTTTGTTTGATGCGGCAAGCTCCCCTTGTTGGTTCAGTACTTGTTCAACAATTCCAAAGTTGTGTTTCTTGCACTTCGCTTCATTACCACAGCTTATTCTCTACATCCAAAGTAACCNCGTTCAACAATTCCAAAGTTGTGTTTCTTGCACTTCGCTTCATTACCACAGCTTATTCTCTACATCCAAAGTAACCTAAGACAGCAGATTTTCCCATTGTATAACTTAACGCCGCACGATGAATTACTAACAGAAACTTGGCGTGTGTGGAGAAGGAGTTTGTGAAGAGGTCGTTTACAAAGTGACTAGTTCGATGGGTATCACAAAGAGATCGTATTGCGCCGCGTAAGTTGCCACGAAAATTAAACTAAAAGAAAGGAAACTGCCGCAAGACATGTTCTACATTCTATCATGGTATTAATTGTGGCATGATAACACTTGAGGACAAAGGCCTTCCTGGAAAAAAACCACATATGTATTCTCTAATTGGTTTTCATTAGCATACAATCACTTTACATTGATCACTGGCTACTGACTAAAAAAATATATTACAGTTTTTCAACTCCCCTGCTAAACGACAGAATCTTACTCCGAGAATGGGTCTCCCATTATCCCTGGCTAATCTTATATCTGCAAACGAAACACAATACTTATCAGGGATTCGAACCGAAATCCAGGAGGTATTAAATATCTTTTTGACCATAGCCTCAGAGGTTGACAATTTTAATAGTGACTTCAAGATAAATTGAGTTCGGCAAAAAAAAATTTCTTTGGTATATTTCAATAGAATAGTTTGCAAACACATGAATTTATTTTTCTATCCACAAATGTAGCTTAATGTAAAGTGTATGTATTAATTATATGCCTCTCCACTTAGTTATAAATTATTGGAGGCAAACAGTTCAGTCAAATGTATTATAAAGCTGTATAAAACACACTTATCGATGTTCGAGAGAGAACACGAGTTAAGAAGTTCCAGTTAGCCGACAGACTNATAAAGCTGTATAAAACACACTTATCGATGTTCGAGAGAGAACACGAGTTAAGAAGTTCCAGTTAGCCGACAGACTGTTGTTCCACAAACCACTTAGCTTGAAGTTGGTTAACTAATGATCACAGCATTCCCGATNCACACTTATCGATGTTCGAGAGAGAACACGAGTTAAGAAGTTCCAGTTAGCCGACAGACTATTGTTCCACAAACCACTTAGCTTGAAGTTGGTTAACTAATGATCACAGCATTCCCGACATGTCATTTCAAACTCTCGGATATGTTGAAATTGAATTGCTTAAATAAATTTTGTAACGTTGTCATACTTGTCTAAAATATTTCTTCATACCAACCAATTTCGTGAATTATAGGTATCACGAAAATAGTGTACTTCAAGTAATAAAAGTACAAAACATACATCATATGTGTGAGCTTACATGAACTTGTGTGAGAAGCTTTGAATTGTGGGCTAGCAGCAAATAAAATGTGATACTTATTTCTGGTGTCTTCACTATATGTCTAGTATAGAATTCCGATTTAAATTACATAATTTATGCTTCCCATGCGATAATATGATTGCGAAACGCTTTTATTTATTACTTTGAAACGCTATAACGCTATGAACAAAAAATTGTTCGAGAATTCCCTATAAAAAAATGTTGTAAAATTTATTGTTGTAAAACCAAATGTACCAAATAAGCCTATTAAACAATGCAAAAACATTTTATTTTAAGCATGTTACTGACAGCAATAGCTTTTTTTTTCGATCCATTGGCATACACGTTAGGTCTGCATGCTTACTTGCCTTGCGTAACTTTACTTTCATAACTGTATCGCCTAAAAATTGGTTTTGTTGTAAGTCATGTTTCCAAACTTGCATGTAAGTTTCATTTACTCACGTTGTTTGCACATTACGTGGATGACATGCTAACGCGCTGCAATTACGGAACGAATTCATTAGATTATCTTTGTTTATCGAGTATGCATGATTTCTGGATAGTAAAAAAAAATGTAACTAACTTTCTAGTTATTTTCTATTGTATACATTTTAGTTTACTTATTAAAACTCGTTGTTAATAACTTTATCTGAAAATTCTTTACGAACCAATTTTTGCTCTTGGTTTTTAGTTCGGCACAACTGCTACAGTCGTATGATATTAACTTTGAAGGGGTTTACTTAGCTGATTTGTGTTCTATCAGCTTTGAAACCAGTGAAGTTTCAGTTGAAGTTTAATGACGTTTCCACGTGCCTTAATATTCCTACTCGTGGAGATTACATTATGTCAAAATAAATAACAGATCTAAACTCCGTAAAACAGAATACGCTTATGTGAAAAAAAGAATGTTTTTTAGTAAGAAAAACCACGAGCGCCAAACAGTTTTCGGCACTTGTGTTAGAAAATTGAGTTAGTTGCTAACAGGGATGGTAAAGTACTTGCTAAGGAACCAACAAACAATAACAGTAGTTGTTACTGTTACTTAGTTAATTTTTACAGATGCAATAATAAGTAATAAATAGATTAAGGAAGAATTCCTTCAGCTGTCTGAACCAGTTTAACGGTGATAACGCGCATCAACTCCACTTCTTCAAACCATATTAGAAAAACGTACCGAAATACGTCAAAGGAAAGGATGAAATCTTGGTCGACGACAATAATGTCCAAATATCTGAAGATTAATTTACTTCACATATACGTAGTCATTCAGAATAAAATTAGTTAAACGTTACGAGGTTTTAACTTACCTAATAAATCGAAGTAATTACTCTCTCTTGTTTTAAGGGGAAAATATAACATCATTTATTCAATTTTCAATACATAAAATTTTTACGTTTGTGCAGTAGTAATTATGTGAATTAATGCAATTTCCCGGAAATGAACTTGATCTTTCAACATAGTGACTGTTTATTAAATCGTCAATGAAAAATGTTGCTGCAAAATAGAACAAGTATGATTACCATTACGTGATCCGCTCAAGATCAGATCAGATAAAAGATTCTCAAGAGAAATCAAAGGCACGGTTTAGAATTATTCAGTATGGAGAACAAAAACGACTGCTTTATGGTAACTTGAAAGGTAGAAGGATTATTCTAGAACAGCAAACTGCATACACTCAAATACGGATTGCTATTTATGCGAATGGGTTAGTCGAGCAAAGAAGAAGCAAAGGCATAAAGGGTTCATCCAGCTATTGTATCTCTAAGGCTACGTGCTTCAGCCGAGCCGTGATCTTGAAGTATGCACAAATTGGACTGTACTGAAGTCTTAAGACGCGTTGCTGGAAAAGAAACAGTATGACATTTTGGTTGAGAACATTTTTTGATGCATTAAAACGATTCTCTTCACTTCATTGTGATATTCTAGGTCAGTTCCTACTTAACCAATGTGTCCTGACCTAGTCTTATTTACACTGACAAAAACGTTTTGCTGAATCGAATAAAGTTTGTTTCACGCAACCAAATTATTTGTTTGTATAGCGGCAATGGAGTATTTGGTTGTTTAAACCAAATTATTTTGCTGTTCTTATTTGACTACCTCAAACAAATATTTCGTTGGTGTAACCAAATATCTGTTTGGTTCTGCGTACATTAAACTGTTTCACTTAACATAAAAAGATTGGAAATCTGGCTGAGAATTAAACCAAGATTATCTGAGCTTGAGTTCTGCGTCTTTGCAACCTCAGTTAAAGTGATTGGCCATAAAACTGGAATGATTTTAAAGGCATACAATTTAAATTCTGTAAAAAATGCACTTATAAGTATTTGACTTGATTTATTAGAATGTTTATACCATTATTAATCATCAATAAATGCACTAAAAAAATACTGCTGCTATTCTAATTGTCACAATAACTGAAAAATAAACCTTACAGCGATATTTTGCACCAAAGGCAACCAAATGAGTGACCAAACAAACATATTCAATTGATTCAACTCAATATTTTGTTAATAGTATAATTTATTTTGGCCTAACGCCAAGGTTTTGTTTATTTAAACATGCATTTTTTTTATATGAACAAAAATTAATTTTGTGTATTTAAAAGTTTCATTTATTCAACAAATTATTTTGTTACAACCAAATATATTTTTGGCCCTATACAAACCAATATTTGGTTGCCCTTTCTTTAAGTGTAACTTGATCTTGCCTAACCTTATCCATATTGATAATTTTTCTAGGCGTGATTTCCTTATTTCAAGAAAATTATGTCTTGGAGAAATAAAAAGTTAACACATGACTGTCGGAACGGAATACCCAATGGCTCCTAAACAATGAGTTGTGCAGCTCAAGACAATGAGTTGTACAGATCAAGATAATGAGTTGTACAGATCAAGACAATGAGTTGTACAGCTCAAGATAATGAGTTGTACAGCTCAAGACAATGAGTTGTACAGCTCAAGACAATGAGTTGTACAGCTCAAGAACGATGCATCTGAAGGCGTAAGAAGTGGTCACGGAAAACCGAATGCACTTCTCGAGCACAGCACGGGATGTCTTGCACCCAGAACAAAATCATTTTGAATATACTATCTTTATATATATTAAGCATATACTCATTTCATATCTGCACATAAAATAGGGATTGATAAAAAAAATAAAACATTCAACGACAAGAGGAGTCCTGCTTCAAGATCCGTTGAATGAAATCTCCATCCGTCATATAAGGCACGTGAATGCTAGACTCTTGCTTTGTACAATTGTCCATATTAATAAATGACGACTATTTCGAGGAACAAAAACGAATGCTAAAGAACTGTAGGTGTAAACTACGTTTAGCGATGTTAATAATATCTTTATAGGGCACCAAAACAATCCAAATTACTCTGTAATTTATGAGAACATAAAAACGGTAAAAAATGCCCTGCAAATTAATTTAAAAATTTTAATTTTTTACACTGTCTTGTAAAACCACTTCCTAACGATTAACAACATTCTGATGAAAAGCAAGTTTAACAATTCCAACACGATGCCACACATAAGATGGGGTTAATAAATTATGAAAGCTGCATGGAAAAAAAACAAATCAATAAGGATTATGGAAAATACAAGATAAATGTTTTTAGAATGCAGTGAGGTATTTAATGCAATGCTTATCATAAAGTGAATTTTCATTGTGAACATGCCAAAACATTTTTTTTTTTTTTGTAATAACAGACGCTCCCAGTGTCATCTCTCGGCAAATAAAGGAAACATCCCCTTCACATTGACGTATCGAATGCGAGCTCGCTACCCCCTCACCTCCTCAAACCGAGAGTTACGAACACCATCCTAACCGTGACACCGGACATACTGACAAGAGTGTGGAACGAGTTTCATAATCGCGTAGATGTCTTTCGGATATCTCGTGGTGGTCACATTGAACATTTATGAAGATATGGTAAACAAACTTCACAGTTCAACGGTTTATTTGATTGGGCAACCAAGGTTGTAGGTTGTTTGGTTTTGATATATTAGACCTTCAAAGTTGTGGTATTCTTTTGTACTCTGTATTTATAATCGCAAAAATATTCTTATAATTATTGAAATCATTTCCCAAATATTTATGTGTGAAAACTGGATTTCTTCAAATGAACCTAGTCTATCTGATTTGTATTTAATTTTGCATAAAATTTAAGTGATTTTGTAAGCTAGGAGAATAACATATATATTTCATATTTTCAGTTAGATAATTTTGTAATTATCTGAAATTTTATTTTTCTGCAAGTTTGCGTAAAAGGGATATCATATGTTTACGCTTTATAATTTATGAAATAATATATCATTTACCGTAAACATGGACCTTTACTCAGAAACATAACAGATACCGAATGTACAACAAAAATACGCATAAACCAAGAATAAGATTACAGTAAAATTACTAACGACAATACAAAACATTGGTGGCATCGACACACATGAGATAATGTTATGTGAATGCTACTAGAGAATAAGGTGAGTTTGAAGTCATTATCAGTGTAAGCACTAATCATTTAAAATGTTTATCTTTCCGTCATTGACAATGCTCATGCAATTTCTGTTTCTATAAAACTACATTTTATCTCTAACAACAACATAACTTTTAGCATTTCCTGGACGGTATCCATACGGTCAGTGACATATTATAATTACCTCAGTCAAAATTCTTAAACATTGAACACTTCCAAGACAATGAACGTGCGTCAATAATAATACCTCAGTCCAAATTCTGCACACCACCTACACGACTTTGTTTTCTTATTCAGGTAAGAAAAATGCCTGTAATGAAAGATATGACTTTTACAAACACCATCTAGCTGAGAAAAACACCTGGATATTAAAATACTTGACTGGGTATGAAGAGATGGTAAGCACTATCCAATAATATTGCTAGCATGAAATGTGCAAGTGAAGATAACCCCAGCCTCGAAGAGAGCAGGCCATTTTCGGTGCAGCTTGTTGAGTTTTGGGCAGACAATTTACGACGACACAAAATTTAAGAAAGCGAAATTTATTGAACTGTTCAGCGGTTCTTCGGACCAAGCTTGTTGTTGCAAATATTTAACGTCAACAACGTGCGTACTCAAAATTATTCTGCAATAGAATTAGGAAAGATAATGAATTGTCTTAGAGTCTCATTAAAATAAGTGGACACTAAAGTCGGTTCAGACTGCAAAGTGGTTGGCAAGCTTAATATTATCTTACCCTATGACTGCGTACCATGCTAAAGTAAGTTTTCCAACTTCTGTTTTTCCTGTCTTACACTGATTTTCTAACGTGTCTCATCCTATCCTATAGTTTTAACCATAGTCCCAGAAAAATACGTTACCAAAACAATATAGGCCAAAAAGGCGACAGTAATAGTCATGTGTATTATACAATTATTTTCTTATTCGTAATTAACACTATAAATCACAATAGTTAGGAGGGCTATGAAAATAAGGGTTATTGGGGGATACAAGTCGTAAAAACAAACATACCACCACAAGAAGAGGCAAAATGCACAAAAATTTGTATAAAATTTGTCTCCATTGGTTTTAAAACATTTGAAATCAAATATTGATAAATATAAGCAGTTTTCACTACACCATGTTCATAAAAATTTACTTCTATTTCTTCACCACCTGATGCGTTCAAGATATATCTTGATTCATCAAGCTTTATAACCTTAATAATAGTACAGAACACTGCTGACCAATTAAAATAAAACAATGGCAAGAAATTCGTTGAAAAATACTAATAAATAATTTTGCTTGAAAATGAAATGTTTCAGGTTTACGTATGAGAGTTCTAAGAAAACGGAGCACTTGTGTAAACTCGGGTTTTTCACAAAAAAAATTCAACTCCCTAAAAATACGGCTGGATACGCTGCTCTTGGCATACGATCGTTAAAGGACACATATTTCATTCTCTATGCTCTAACTTATTTTGAAATCAGTTGAGAAGATCCGCAGGTAGGCAGCGCGGATTCTGCGGATTAGGTCAGACAGCGACGACGGGGGGAAAAACTGCTGTGTGGCGAGCAGTCAAAGGCACGGGTTGGAGCGCTGCAAGATGGACTATGTGTCGACAGATTTGGAGATCAGCATTTGAGAAATTGTGATGAAGAGTGGAGGAGGAGGAGAATGGAATAAAAGTGATGACACCAACAAAAGGAAAATCTGACATCCGGAACACTGAAAACATTCTTGCTGCAAATTCTTTTCTTTGACAAATGATCCCGTAGTAGAATTACGCTAGCGTGCACGCTACTACTAAACATCAATTTCTGAGAACACACTTTGTGAAATCAAGTGCCTAAAGTGTACGGAACGTCATTATACATAATAAATAAAATGTTTGATAAAGAACTTAAACAAAAAGTGTATGTTTTTTTTTTAACTGCGAGAGGTAAATATTTATCTAAGTTCGTCAGGTATTTGTACATATATTTGAATGTATAATCTATTTATTATAAAATTGCTCCGGATGACTTTGTTGACAGTATGCCAGGGTAGCCACCACAGTTGCTCCATAAGCCTTAATAATCTAATGGGCATGATTTCGCGTAATTTCCCATCAGTCCACCGAGTAATACGAAAATGGACGCACTGACTGCGACAATATAATCCAAATATTAATAAACTATAAACTATTTAACATCACCGATCTTGTGTATTTTGTTTAAGGAACGTAACGTTTCGAAATAATCATGTTTATATTAAGAAGAAAGCAATCCTGAAATGGAATAAAACAAGATAATAATATTATGATTGCAGAAGCGCAACTTCTATGATAACACAAAGCATACCTAACTTAAAGATCATATGAAATTATTTGAATTTTTAAATTATATTACAGAATATAAAAATTATGTTTTTTATGTTTCCCATGATCGTACGATAATATTTTTAATGTTCTGGAGTCGACATAATTATTTATGAAGCACAATTGAAGCTGTGTTCGTTTCGAAACAATCTGTCTTGTCATCTACTAATGCACGTAAATATTTAAGCAGTCATGAAATGACACGAAACGTTTGTTTTGGTCTTCTTTCAATTTCAAACAAAGGCAAAGCCGTAAGCCATCGTGTAAGATAAGAAATTCACGAGAGACAACAAAAAAACTGAGTGTGATAGGCCTACTTCTGCTTTTCATACAAGAGCCGTTTCATAAGTTCGTGGTTTGATATCACTGTTTGCAAACCGAGTTATAAAAGGGTGGCCGAAATTGGCGACTATCACGCACGATGCGTCGTATCCAGCGATGCAGTAGCTCCTCAAACGCATTTCTGAGAGTCTATGCTGCTTTGGTTTCGTGGTTCATCATTACATTTCTTCCTATTCACTCTTTCCGAAATTTTGGAAACGCCCAGAAATGGCAGGGCATGACGTCTAAACTGTGAGAAGGTTTGTCTAGTTAAGTCTACACCAATTTCCACCATAGCTTCCACGGTCTGCCGTGTGACAGGTTGCCGAGCGCTGCTCTGAACAAAGAAACATTCTCCACGTCCTTTTTTATGCGAACTGCACTCTTTAAATGAACTTGCAAAACAAATCTAAATTAATAATTCGTTTCTCAAAAACCAACTGCTACAGAATGTGATATTCCAAAGACGTTGGGAAAAAATATATATATATTAGCGTCTTTGAAAAACCCCAAACCAGGAATTTCTTTGGGGGCTGGGAGTTTCTTAATTTTATAAGTAAAATGCCCCTAATGTTCAATCACGGATTCGCCAGCTGTGATTATTCTGTTCAAGGGTTCAGGGATTTTGCGACTCGTTAAACAAATGCCTGGAAATACTGAACACGCTGGTGTTATTAACTCAGTGGACGTGGCATCCATCTTGAACACCACCAGACATGTTCAGGCATTTCTAACAATATCGTGACATCTTGCTACAACAACATTAATTTTAACTGCCAATTCACGAATCAGTAAACGTATTCTTTTTTTGAACAGTGTTTTTGCCTGCACAGTCTTCTTATCATTCACAGACGTTGCTAGACGCTTCTCCTCGGCTGGCCTTGGACACTCCTCTCACCTTCCTTAAAGTTCTTCCAACACAAATTATGGCTGACCTGCCCATTGCTTCTTCGTTGTGCACTTTTTTTTTATAATCTCAAACGTCCCCTAGCCACATTTCCTTTACTTTACACACCAATTCATAAGCGATATTTTATCGGATTATTAACCGTGTACCTCCCCATGCGTACGTTTAGAGCCACAACTGCTGGTGGGCGAATTTACGCGAAGCGGTGTGCGGCCGGCGAGGGGAGAAGTAGCTGCGCGAGCAAATTGTCGCAGCCTGATGCCGTGTTGAAAACGTTAGTTACCGTATCATCAGTTGCGCATTTACCGGTGCGCGCTGAATATTGTTGTAACAGTTAGTACACAGTCGGACCGTCACTAATATCAGCTGGCGCCGGCTGGGCCCTGCCGGAAGACCAAGTACAGGCATATAAGGAGGCGAGTCGCCAGTACTTGTGACGTGCACAGTAATTATATTACATGCTGTAGTTAAGCTCTTACAGCAAGCAAATAAAACTGCGTGTTTGCTTCACTCGCACAAACAAAGCACGCCATGGGCTGTCTTCATGGGCGACAGTTACAGAACCGCATCCATACGATCGGCGCTGTGTTGCCACTGCAAGAACATTCAGAATAATCCTCTTACTAGCCTCTTTAATATTTTTCGTATAATTATAAAGATTTTTTTTTCCTTTGTGGTTGAATGGTGCATAAGTGAGTAATTATGAGATCTAAAGGTAAAAGCAAGGTTGATTTAAAATTCATGTTGCAGTGTGTTACACATGCGTTTCTACATTTCACAGTTGCATTTTACTTAATGGGCGTTACAAAATTGGTACAAAAAAAACCATACATTTGTCGAAATTTGCTAAGTAAGGTGACTCAGGATAATAATAATTTTTACCGTGTAAAATGTTGAGCATTTTCACCACAAGTATCGTTGTAGAAATCAGCAGCGTTAGACACTACAGCGTTTTGTTTGAATTTATTTTAACCGCATATTATGTGTATACTGCTTCACTTGTAGTGCAACGCAATGCAGAGGTCGTGCCACTATCAGTCCTAGCCAATATGATAATGACACATGCGTGGTCAGTCATTCGAGTCAAAGAGAGTTTTCTAAGGTCACAAAGTTCAGAACAGCGTGCCCCGACGACTGTCTACGGCACAGGCCTGCCATGAGAGGGGGCATAAGCTTGAGAAAGCGCGAGTGCAGCACGTATACAAGACGCCTGTCACAGTCCGCAACATATACTTACAAGACGCTTGTAAGCTCCAGCCACCTACGGCTCGCATACGTTTTTCCTGTGCGGAGAAAGCGAGTTTATAAGTGTTTTGTTTTGTCATGTTGCCACACGTGAAACTAGCTGGGAAAAAGTTCTTGTGCACAACAGCAAATCACACGTTGCACTCCAAGTGTCTGCTAACGTTTTCACCCGAACTTTGTCGTAAAACACACCTGTTAAAATTAATAAAATAACAAATAAGTACAGGTGTATTCTGTCGGAACTCGGGGAAAGAAATAATGTCTTAATTCAGTGAATATTTTTTTTATGAAAATTTATATTGTCTGTTGTAACCTTTAAATTAAAAATCATTTCAAGTTTGAACATATAATTCTAAATTTGATTTAAGAAGCACGTCTAGGAAATGCACAAAATGTATTATAGTTTGTCGGTAATAAATACTAGCAGCAACTTTATCTCGTAACGGTATACATACATATATATATATATATGTATTTAAGTTCTAAGGTATTAGGTATTTCAATCAGTATTCATCAAGGCTGCAAATATTACGTAATTTTCGAATAACGTAACCGTTAATGTTACCGTTAATGTTTATCATTGTATAGGAACTGGGAATTTTCTACAGTACATGTGCATGATATATATTTTCAGGTAATAGTAAGCAAGCTTTAAAAGGCAAATTGTCTTCTAATTGAGAGGCAAATTTACATTTTCGGAATAATTTCTGTCTATTTGTTTGCAACTACACTTCTTCTAACGCGTTTATTTGCAAGGATATTCATCCGCTTTTCCACCGCTATTATGCTCAGCACAGTAGTTGTGATGTTAAAATGTTGTCGTTAATTGTTGTTTGTTATTTTACCGTAGAAACAATCAAAGAAATCAAAATTTGCAATAAAAGTACAACAGTTTTTCCGTTAGTCCATAGATATTATTTTATTTGCGTAATTGTCATGTTCCTATGAAGTTATGGATAAAATTATTACAATTTGACAAAAATGGCAAGCAACAAAAGATATAAAAATGATTTTACCAGGTTTCGTAACTGCAAAACGCAAAACACGAAACCAACACCTTAACNCATATATATATATATATGTATTTAAGTTCTAAGGTATTAGGTATTTCAATCAGTATTCATCAAGGCTGCAAATATTACGTAATTTTCGAATAACGTAACCGTTAATGTTACCGTTAATGTTTATCATTGTATAGGAACTGGGAATTTTCTACAGTACATGTGCATGATATATATTTTCAGGTAATAGTAAGCAAGCTTTAAAAGGCAAATTGTCTTCTAATTGAGAGGCAAATTNTGTGCATGATATATATTTTCAGGTAATAGTAAGCAAGCTTTAAAAGGCAAATTGTCTTCTAATTGAGAGGCAAATTCACATTTTCGGAATAATTTCTGTCTATTTGTTTGCAACTACACTTCTTCTAACGCGTTTATTTGCAAGGATATTCATCCGCTTTTCCACCGCTATTATGCTCAGCACAGTATATGTGATGTTAAAATGTTGTCGTTAATTGTTGTTTGTTATTTTACCGTAGAAACAATCAAAGAAATCAAAATTTGCAATAAAAGTACAACAGTTTTTCCGTTAGTCCATAGATATTATTTTATTTGCGTAATTGTCATGTTCCTATGAAGTTATCGATAAAATTATTACAATTTGACAAAAATGGCATGCAACAAAAGATATAAAAATGATTTTACCAGGTTTCGTAACTGCAAAACGCAAAACACGAAACCAACACCTTAACNTGCAACAAAAGATATAAAAATGATTTTACCAGGTTTCGTAACTGCAAAACGCAAAACACGAAACCAACACCTTAACAACAAAATTATCATTACAACGACGTAAAGAACTACAAAATTTAATATTTATAGTGTACGTGTGAAAAAGATAAATTATATATTTGACACAGTAATTTTTCCGTACTTTGTGTATAATCAAGTGCTCTAATTTGTATAAGTTTGCTAAAAACTCTTTTCGTTTCACAGAAGTTCAATATCCACCATACTGTTTGTTAACTGTCTTATCATATACGAAAATCCTTCTCGTACTCTACACATCACAGAGAATCCTCACTCTCACGGTATAGAAGTATACGAGAATTCTCGTACGGTTGGAGATTACGGTTTTCTGAAATCATCCGTGTTATGAACACGTCATCGAGCAAATCGTACAAGAGAATAGCTTTAGCTTGAACCTCAAGGTTCAATAGAAATGCTCTGTACTTTCGTACAACGTGTGGGCAGATGGGACTCCTGTACCTGTAACCTGAAGGTAATACAGGAGACAACATTCAGAACAACATACAGTATTCACAGCGCCCAACACCATTTATTAAACATCCAAGCCACAAAGCCATTCAATAGAGTAATTTCATGCTGTGCACACTGGCCAGACCCCAATCTTAAGTCCGTCACCAAACTGTAATAGGCACCATCGTGCTTTAATTGGCCGCAGTTGAATGCAATCCAGTTGAAGGAGATTACCCTCCTTTCAATCGCGGTGGGTTGGCGTGGATACCACCTAACATGTCAATAGCATCGTACAGAGAGTTTAATATGAGTGCTCCAACTTGAGTCGTTTTTCTAGGCGGACCAGACCGTCGTCCCATCGTTAGCGAGTGTCAACCATTCGAAACTAACGAATGACGGCCGGTGACCCGCGGCTTTTCTTCCACAAGAGATACTGGAGTTACAAGAGCCCATCAGCAGACCGAGCAACGTGAGTCGTGGAGGTCCAGTGAAAGGGAATACCCTCGTTCTCCCTAGGTACTAAAGCCGCACGCGCCTCCCAACAGCTCCCCAGCTTTTACCACCAGCAAGAAGCCCTCCAGGCAAACACGCACCTACAGACCACCTCCCAAGCAAGAGGTTCAATCAATGCCAACCAGAGTCCTACCCGCGATCGGCTTGACCAAAGGCCGGGCCTTCACACTGATTCCCTGGGTCCCCATGACTATACCGTGCTAACCGAGTATTCACCCAGAGTAGCCCAACTCCTCCAGGACTCCAGACAATCCCTTCAACAGAGCTTCGCCACTCCGAGATCTACCCATATTACTAGGTTTGGGGTTGTGCACGCGGTTCGCGAGTCATCACTGCAGGCGAAGAACATATGTAGTCTCTGGACAACTACACACGACCTTGCCGTGAACTATCGCCAGTGCACTGGCAGGGCCTCCAATAGCCTATAATCGTTCTCACTCCGTCAGTCACGGTATTTCCAACCGTGAACATTCGAGGAAGTGGAGATGGGCTTGAGCAACGCTAGGCTATATATTCGCATCACTGCCCCATTTCGGGGACCACGTCTTGTCCGCCACAAGCAGCACAAAGGGAAACCCTTCCCTGTCAAGATCCAGAATGCCACATCGGAGCTCGTCAGCCAGGGCACGCCTATCCGCCCTTACACCCAATTACATGCCGGTGACCACTACGTAGGTCTCCACTACGGGGATGGCCAAACTAGGATAGTCATTCCCGTAGTCACGACTACACAACCAGGCGCTCTGGGGTGGCGTACTCTATGCACTCCCTACACACCGGTATCTACTACCGGCTTTCACCGAGTGGACTTTCTGCCCTCCCCTCGTCTTACCCTTGTTACAGGTTGGTTGCCCAACCACCAGCTCAGCTCCATATTTTCTGTACCTTGTACAGCGTGTGGGCCACCGGGTCTCTTGTACCTCAGCCCAGTGGGTATAACAGGAGTATAATTCAGAGCAACATACAGTGTGCACAACGCCCAGCACTAGTATTGTATTACAGATCAGCCACAAAACCACTTAAGACATTGTATTTTGCCACTTCCGGTATTAAGTAATCCATGCCATGCACACCGGCCAGTCCCATAATGTCTGCAGACAGACAATAATAATCAGCACCACCATGCTTTATTTGGCTGCAATTGAATGCAATCCAATAGAAAGGGATTATGCTCCTTCCAATCGTAGTGGGTGGGCGTGGTTACCACCTCACCTGTCAACTGTATCGTACATAGTTTAATCTGAACGCGCCACCTTAATGGTGCCGAGGCCTATCCAACCTCTACGAACACGCTTCGTAAATGAGTCCTCTTACTAGGTGGACCTGACCAGCGGCCCTTCATTAGCGTGCGTCAACCCTTTAAACCGGGTCCGGCTACACGCCGATTTTATTCGCCAAAGTTTACTCATGTTACAAGCACCCATTATTAAACCCAGCACTGTGTGTTGTGGGGGTTCGGTGGGAGGGAATGCCCTTTTTTCCCCTGGCTACTAAGGCCGCACGAGCCACCGTTGCCACCCTCCAGGCAAATACCCGCCTCCAGGCCCCCTCCCCTTTGGGAGGTTCAAACCAATGCCACCCAGAGTCCGACCCGCGATCAGCACGGCCAAAGACCGGTCCTTCTCACTGACCCCCTGGGTTCTCACGACTATTCCGTGCACACTGAGTTTTCACCCAGGAGAAGCCCAACTCATCGAGGACGCCAGACAGCTCCATCCGAATACGGATTTCCACACGCGGGAGCCGTGAAGGACGTCGTCGAAGTTGGCGTGGTTTACTCGTCGTGTTCCGTTCTGTCTGCCACTGCATTCCGTCTCTTCTACATCACATGATCTTATTTCACAGTAGCAGTTCACCGATGAACCTTCCCAGAGACTTAAAAACAGGTAGACCGATTGTTGCCTTCTGCAAGTGTTCTTAACATCAATATTGCCAACATAACTGTCAATTTTACATGGTCAAAAATAATTAATATGCTGGTTTACGTTTTTTTCCAGAGACCCANATTGCCAACATAACTGTCAATTTTACATGGTCAAAAATAATTAATATGCTGGTTTACGTTTTTTTCCAGAGACCCACTCTTTCGTATGGAACAAATATTTTGTTCAACTGCAGTATACTCTAGTCGCATTAAAACAAGGTCACAGCATTAGTGAAACTGTTTCAACTCACTCACTTACATACCCAGCTTTATAACCTCAAACCATGTTCGGGTTTGTTTTTATAATGCTACTATTGGTGAAACAACACTCCAATGTTGGAACAAGGAGACAAGTTACTGTGCTACTCGCATATTCCTCTCTGAGATCCTTCCTTACGATCAGTACCCATAAATCCAGGGTTACTAATCTCATTGCGCTCTACAAGTACGAGGTCGTATGAAATTAAGCCATTGCGTTTACTGGGTTGTGGAGTATCAAAGTGAAATCAAAATCNATTGCCAACATAACTGTCAATTTTACATGGTCAAAAATAATTAATATGCTGGTTTACGTTTTTTTCCAGAGACCCATTCTTTCGTATGGACCAAATATTTTGTTCAACTGCAGTATACTCTAGTCGCATTAAAACAAGGTCACAGCATTAGTGAAACTGTTTCAACTCACTCACTTACATACCCAGCTTTATAACCTCAAACCATGTTCGGGTTTGTTTGTATAATGCTACTATTGGTGAAACAACACTCCAATGTTGGAACAAGGAGACAAGTTACTGTGCTACTCGCATATTCCTCTCTGAGATCCTTCCTTACGATCAGTACCCATAAATCCAGGGTTACTAATCTCATTGCGCACTACAAGTACGAGGTCGTATGAAATTAAGCCATTGCGTTTACTGGGTTGTGGAGTATCAAAGTGAAATCAAAATCNTCTACAAGTACGAGGTCGTATGAAATTAAGCCATTGCGTTTACTGGGTTGTGGAGTATCAAAGTGAAATCAAAATCACAAACCATTCGATACAGCTTTTTTTCTTTGTATTTCCCAAACTGCTCATAATCTTAAACTTGTATAACATGATGATTTGAAAGTTATCAAGAGTGTGTGAACAATTTAAAATTTTGGGCAATGCTAAGAAATTAGAGCACCAGGCAATTTAATTTTCAGGGAAGGATAATAAAACAGTTTTACCATAGTATACTTCAGTAAATCGCGTAATGGTTGGGATGGTCTAGTGAGGTTATATTATCCTCAATACATGGACATTGGTAACTACTGTTCACAGGTTAATTGAGGACTTTTGAAAGCTGTGCTCAAGATTTCATTTTTTCCTCGGTATCCCTACTATATGTGTATAGTTAACATTGTGATGGGCCTGAATGATTTTATTCCTACGTCATGCAAGTAAAATCGTGTAAATTTTGGGAATCTGAATACACTGCAAAAACATTTTCTTGTCAACTTCCTAAACGGTAATGGATGCTTTTAACCTATTCTTAGAATGGAAATAATACCACACATCCAGCTGCAAATATAGGAATGTATATCCTCGCTACTATAAAGTGTTGGAAAATTTTCTACGCTTGTAACTAACTTTTTCGTGTGCAAATGTTGGAATATTAACATGTACGAATGGGAAAATAATTCACTATTCGCACTTTCTCATTATGTATATACACTGATATGGTAAATTTGCGAATAATTTCCTATAGTGTACGTTGCTAATATGTCATTTCGTATGTTATATGTATAAAGCAGCAAAACACGAACTTAATTTACTATAAGTTTAAAAATCAAACTCGCAACACTACGGCAAGACTTGGAACAGTTTGATTTAGTTTGTTCAAAACTTAACTGGGCGTCTATATAAAAGTGTGTATGGCAGTATATAATCAGTAAACGAGCNTTGATTTAGTTTGTTCAAAACTTAACTGGGCGTCTATATAAAAGTGTGTATGGCAGTATATAATCAGTAAACGAGCAGTGACTCTTTTTATAGTGTCAAATTAAAACGTGCTCAATTTACTGTGAACAGTCTGTATTCTTGAGAGTGATTTTGAAGAGAATACAGCTGATCTACGTTGTGTAGTTCCTGTGTTTGAATCCTGTGTAATTCCTGATTAAGTGAGCCATATTTTTAAGTTTACGATAGCTTCAAGCCTCTACCATCGAGTTTAAAGCGGGCTCGTTCAACACTATTAATAAATAAGTATACTTTATACAGCCTTTAACATTGACAGNTTGATTTAGTTTGTTCAAAACTTAACTGGGCGTCTATATAAAAGTGTGTATGGCAGTATATAATCAGTAAACGAGCGGTGACTCTTTTTATAGTGTCAAATTAAAACGTGCTCAATTTACTGTGAACAGTCTGTATTCTTGAGAGTGATTTTGAAGAGAATACAGCTGATCTACGTGCCGTAGTTCCTATGTTTGTTTCCTGTGTAATTCCTGATTAAGTGAGCCATATTTTTAAGTTTACGATAGCTTCAAGCCTCTCCCATCGAGTTTAAAGCGGGCTCGTTCAACACTATTAATAAATAAGTATACTTTATACAGCCTTTAACATTGACAGNCCCATCGAGTTTAAAGCGGGCTCGTTCAACACTATTAATAAATAAGTATACTTTATACAGCCTTTAACATTGACAGACTGGATAAAAAACCTAAACAATCAGAAACGCTGCAGGATATAAAATACTACATAATGATACATCACCAGCTAGAAGTTAACATTTTCGCATCAGTTACACACCAGAGATGTTGATCAGAAAGAAACAGTGAAGTAGTATAACATACTAGTCCTCTGTACCTTTTCCACCAAAACCAAAACCAAGAGCATCTTAACGAACCATATTACATACGATCAGTGACATACAAATTACTGTGCTCTTTCGTACTTTCATTTACGTTGTAACGGGGACGCACTTCAGGCCACCAGACATAAGGCTTGGAATGTATGGTGTAGGTTGGGGTGGGTTTAGTGTTTTTGGTTCGTAATGCATCTATTTTTTTTACTATCCATATTTGCTTATTTATTTAGTGCCGTATTCTTTTCGTTGTGTTTCCTGGGCGTGTGACGTACGTGGTGATATATAACTGCCAGTAACAACACAGATGCAGTCAACTCCTGTATCATAGTTTGAATTGAAATTCCGTTTGTTTTCGTGCTTTACGTAATATTTTTATTTGCTAACATTTTTACTTTCTGATATTAATATTTCTGCTGCGTCACTGTCGAGATGTCATGAAATGAAAAACTTGTATTGTATACATACGCCACTACAGAACTGTGTAGCTACAGAAAACCCAAACGATGTCATGTAACCAAGTACTGAAAAAAAGCCAAGATCATCAGTAAGCTGCATATTATATACACAGAAGTAACTATTCACAAAAACATGTTGAAATCTGTTCTAGTGCGACTTCCCTATTTGTCTATCTCTTTTAGTTTACGCTATGCTTTCTTAGAAATAACACTCATTGATAAATAAGAGCCGTTATGTAGACGCTAGACATATTGGCCAATTTCACTCAGACTATATAATAGCTTTTAGAATGGCAAAGTATTTCTTTCTTCACAGAGGTCATTTCTCAGGATGGCTAGCAGTATGCATACAACCAATTCCCGGACATTTCCCTGGCATTTCCAAGTAACCTGTTACTTTTCTCTGACCAACTTTAATGGGAAAATTGAAACAATTTTTATGTTAATTCTTTAAAATTTGCATATATCTTTCATGGTATGTAATATCCTATACGCACTTTACAGTTGCTTCTCACTGCAGTAAGCAGTATATATATATATATGTGTGTATATATATATATATATATATATATATAAACATGAAAAATAAACATAAAATTTAGCCATAATTTATACATGGTTGCCACGTAATAATAATATTATATTGATGTGGAACAAGTACTAACGTTAACAGGGTCATAAACCACAACACAAAGAGAAAACATTCTACAGTGTAGTGATTCACCGAGAACATAAAATCTCATTTTCCACTATAGCTATGCTTGATGTATCAGCAAAAAAAATCACTATCAAAATATATGTAATAATACTACGATGACACGTTACATAATACCTGCTACGATTATACATAAAGGAACAAAATTGCCTTTAAATTTTTCAATCTTACCACAACGAATACCCAGTAAGATACATAAGCTGGCATTCAGCACAAATTATAGAATTCAATATTTAGTTCATAGTAAAAAAACCTTTTAAGAATTTTATCTAAATTTGTAGACACCACATATAATTTCCTGATATTTCCCTGACTTTTCAAGAAACGTAAAAGTCCCTGAGTTTTGTATGTTTTCCCGGTTTCACTTGACGCCAGCCAACTTGCATTACAATCCAATGACTTTCAGATAATATAATGTTTGACGACTGTTATTAAATGTTTTTGAGCTGATGACGTGGTCATTGACAAGTGAGTGTTATTAGATACCTGGACGGGATAACCAAGAATAAGAGCGCGGGAAGGGAGGGGGGGGTAACAGCTCTCTCCACGTCTGGCGTGTGTTTCTCAGTTGACCAGTCGTGCTCCTCGGTGCCTGTCGTCATAAAACCTCCCCCCCTTTTTTTATCATTGCCTTGCCTTGCCCACCCCCTTACGCGGCAGCCAATCCTTCCCTCCGACATCATCAGTAGCAGCTGGGACATGGCCTCGCTAATGACCGTAAATCACGGCGCCATTCTGCCCTCAGGCACGCATGTAGCTCCTGCAATTCATGGTGCCCGCCACCCGCACTGCACGGGCCGTGGACAATAGTGCTGTGCGGGTGGCGGTACACAGCCCCTACACACTGCCGCCTCGCGGCGATTGTACGTGGCGGCAGTCAGCACAGAGGACACCACAAGTCGAGCTTCTGCCACAATCAGTGGCGTACCCAGAGGGGAGGGACATAGGAACACATCAACCCCCGAAATTAAAATTAAATATTAAAAAATAAAGTTTAAAAAAATTTTAACTTTTCTTTTTTTTAATGTTAGAAATGTCTAGTCCCCCTTGAACATGAAAAATGTTTATAGCATTTTGTGGTTCCATCCCTGTATATAAGATCAATAATTGTTAATGATGTTTTTTTTTACTTATTACTACTTTCATATTTTATGGCCATTGTAATCCCCCCAAAGTAAATTCCTGGCTGCGCCCCTGGCCATAATACAACTTCACCGTTAAAAATATTTTTTTGTATACTCAAACTAAATATTTACTACGTGCGCATTGCGTAAACATACAATAAACGACCATGTACTTTTTCTTGTTAGACACTGTAGAAACATGTGCTTGGTTACATATATTATCTGCTAACATAGGAAAGTGAACACTTCTATTTTACTCTGTTTTGTAGCGTTGACAATTCAGTAGAAACTACATCGCAAACAAATGAATGAGATATGTTTTTGTGGTAAAAGCATCGAGTTGCGACTTTTTCTCTGTGTGCTTCTGGGTCCGCGCTCGCTGCCAAACTGCTCACACTCTCAGAAATCATACTCAAATTACCACACCAGTGTATGTGTTTACTGAGAACACGCGAATGTTAATAACTTTTTTCCCATACATCTACGGCAAACATTCTACATTTTCTCAGATAGGAGTGAAATGTGTATGGAAATTCCCACCTTTGAAAAGCAACGACGCTAAACATTTCTATATTAGCAGTCTGATATGTTGTGTTGTTTGTTATAGATTAAAAATTTGAAACTTACATTAGATTTTAGGAAATTTTCTATTAAACAAGGTACAAGGCACAAAGTACGAGGTACAAGGTACAAGGCACAAGTACAAGGTACAAGGCACAAGGTACAAGGTACAAGGTACGAGGTACAAGTTACGAAGTACAAGGCACAAGGTACAAGGTACAAGGCCCACCTCCTAGCCGGCCTTGTACCTGGCCCTTCCTGCGAGTGCGACAAACTTCCTTCCTCCTCATTGGCAATATAAATTATTATTTTATACATTGTTTTATATTGCTGTTAACATAAATGTACCATATTTCTGATAAAATATAATTTTACTTATATTTTCCTTATAAATTATATTACATGTATAATTAATATGAATAAAATGAGAGAGTAAATAGTGTTGCTAATGTTGTAAGAAATAGGTCATATGCAAAATATTACTACACCGAGTGCACACGAACAAAGTGCGTTGTCCCGTTGGTGTAATTTTCTACACTTGGTTAAGCTTTGTTTGCATGAGGCGGAGAAATATCCTGGAAGTAGAACTTAAACAGTGATTCAGAAAAGTTGGAAGCAACAGTGTATGGTCAATATTCCTTTCGCTTCCCGTCAAATCAGATACTTACATAACATTGTAAAAATAAGACTTCCAGGCAAAACCTTCATTGTCAGCTAAGGAATTTTATGCATTTTAACAGATTGCTTCCTAGTTAAAAGACCTTTGCATGTGTATGTGAGAATTTAATGTACATAGGTTTATGTGAATGTTTATAAATTTATAATTTATAATTTGTTTTAGGTGCCTTTGAAGGGTGACAAGGCCATAGTAGGAAAGGGTAAAGAATCAGCCATGGCCTGTATTAGGGAAACATCACATCATTCGCCTGTAGTAATTTCGGATATTACTAGATAATGATTATTATGATTTCCGGACCGGGCATATACAACATATACATATATATCGTACATACACACTTATATAGTCACGCAAATATTGGTAAATCAATAAAATCGACTCAAATCACAGTCTCACCTTCAAGTGATATTGCACTAGTTTAATTACCGCCAATAAATGATGTGATACCACATATAGAGAGGGAGATCATAACTGGGTACGCTGAAGTGAGTACGCCGTGCGCACTATTATCTGAGCGAGTGGGGATCGAGACACACAGAACTGAAGCCACGCGGACCAAACATGACGTAAGACAGATTTCCGTCTTCTGCGCACGTATTCAACATTTGTTCACCTATCACCAGTACAACTGCCAGTCACATGGTAAGCAATGACGAACGTGTTTGTTTACTAATTTTTTACTTGCTCACCCTTTTATAATAGTAAAACATTTACAACTTATTGACAATTATAGTTGCATATATAAACAGTGCTATAAACTGAAATCATACGCTGCTGGCAGAAAAAGAGTCCATTGTCAAAAGACAGACGCAGAGTACTGCCCAACTCACATGCGCACTCTAACACAATGTATCCTCTATGCACCGACACTACCCTCCACTGTCTTCCTGGCTCTTATCTGACGAAGACGTGTGATTGCGTCATAGGTAATATTTAAGCACAAATTTTATATTGAATACAGATAAATTTTTGTTATCTTGCGTTTACTTTTTAATTATCCTTTACCCTTTCCGTGTAATTTATGACACCCTTTCTTTTAACACCGAATATATTATGGAATCTAAATGAATACGGAAAACCAGCTATCATTTTACTGCTAAGTGCTGAGTTTCCTCAATTTATATATATATATATATATTTTTTTTTTTCACTTTCCTTGCCAGTTGGAATAATAATATTAATAATATTGTCTTTATTTATGTGACGAGTTAAATTCCATATGACATTGTCTACCACTTAACCACAGATTGCAAGTAATATTTTCTTTAATTAATAAGTAAAAATTCTGTTTATAAAAGGAAATTATCGCTACATCAATGCAAAAAAAAATTAACGAATGTTGTTAACGTAACATTACAGTCAATATAAAATGTGAATAAATGCACTTCACAAAAAAAACAGCTTTACAACCGCTACACTAAAGTATGATTTTAGAGAAAAACCACATAAAAAATTATCCTACAATGATATTACAATGAAAACATTACATATTTATTCATATTTTACACCAATTGATACACTTTTATTCGCCCACCAACACACATACATAGCTACAAGTCACGTTTGCATAAAGAAGCAGAAAAAAAAAATAGTGAAAATTATTAGGTAGCTTTGGTACTTGCTGATGACATAAATTACAGTACAAACTTTCGGAAAATTGTAAATGATGTGCACATTGTTAAACGTTCATGGGTATTTGGTTCCAGAGCCGAAGATATCGATTAGAAAAGTGAATATTTAATAATAATAGTAAATTGACTGGTCCTGCAGCGCGTGTCGAGTGTACACACAAACCTTAAGATAATCATCGAAATATAATTTCAAAAAATTCCATTATTACGGACACATAAACGTTCCGAAAAATTTAATTGACACATTAGATTAATATTTTTCAAGATATAACATCTTAACGTAAGAGCACAAAAAAATTGATTAAGCGCAGAAAATCTTCTTCATTTGTGCTGTAGATTATTTTCACTGCCCCAAAATTTGTTTACAAGAATTTCAGTGAAGCATGCTCAATAGCTATCATCAGTCTGGACAAGAGCTATCCAAATATTCAAGTGCATATTATTATCTCCGTATTTATAAACGGAGTTACTTATATTTATAAAATCGCCCGCACATGTGCGTTTTTGCATTTTGACCTGTTCACATATTTTAGCAATTAACTGGGCTTATTTTAAAAACTTTATTTTTCCTTTGTCCCGCATAATGTTCGTAAAGGAAAATTCCTTCCAGCGAAAAGTTTACATACAGTGATGCATTTGTATGACAGCTTCTGTTTGCATGATCGAACTTAAAAAGACCGCTTGCCCCGTCTACCCAATTCACTGGTCAGGTAATGCGTATTGGTCACAAAGCGATCGTGACAGTAGCTACATATTACCAGGGCAAACCCGTGGCCATAAAATCCACGACTGTGCTTTAATAACCCTTGGTTAGTTAAAAACAGTTAGCGTAGGGGCGGCCGTAGAAATGATCAGAGTCCTTAGTTATTCCTTGTGGAACGGCGAGTAGCCCATCGGAGCTCTCTAATCACACACCGCCCTGACACTGGAGCTTCTATTAACCTTCCTCCTTCTCTCTTTCGCAGGAACTTTGCCTTGACACTTGAAGCCAGCTTGAGCGGGGAAAGAACGGATCCAAAGGTGTGGGAGAGGGGGGTTAACAAGACTTCAGCCTCTTTTTACACTGGATAAAACAAGATGATTCTCGAAACCGAATAAATGATTAAAAATGCAGTATTGTTACAGACATGTAGAACTAAAACAGGACATTTTTTAATAGTATTTAGGTATCCAGTAAGTACTGTCGTCCCTAACACTAATGTTAAATGCTTACCGGTATAGACTTTTCACGGTAAACTCAACACATTTGAAAGGCATGATTGAGATCTACTTGTATACATACTGTGTATTCATCTACCATATATAATTAACATTGCCATGGGCGTCATCACTTTATTCATGCGTAGTTAAAGTAAAACTATGACATTATTAGAAAGTAAAATTTTTTTCAGACAGGCTTATTCTTACACTCATATGTTTTGAAACTATAGAAAAAAAAAGCATTTAAATATTCACAAACGTTTACCTAACTCATTTTATTTAACGTTATCATATAATACTACATTATTTCTGTCACTATCAACTTCACTGGGTGCTTTATAGCCGGTGTGCCCGTTGAAATATATGCAGAGATGGCCAGTGAATTTTTCTTTTGTAAATGTTGATTTGGAAGTGCTTGAATAACCGTGAAAAGCCAACACGTTGACCGTTTATAAAATAAATTGCACAGTGCCCCAGTACTCAAGCACACAGTGTCGGTTTTATTGAACTGACACTCCGAGCTGGATCGCATCGCCAGCAGCGCTGTTGAAGTTACTGTATACCCGGGCTGTCGGACAGGCGACCCACGGGCAGCATTCGTGCGGCCCATAACCCGAAAACCAGGAAAACGAATATACATGTATGTAAGTATTTTCTCCATCACGAAGTTCATCAAGAACTCCTACAGCAGCTCTCGCACAGATTCTTCTCTGCTACGCCATTCTCTGAATTGCAACAAAAGGGATTCATATAAACATTCCTGCTCTAGTAAAGCCGTCATATTTGGTAAATCAATTCAATAACACATTATTAATAGTATATCGCTTCTTCAGTTCGATATTCTTGTAAAAACAATCTAAAATGATGGTCCTCATATTATGTAGTTAACCGCCGAAATATAAATACGTTAACAATGGTTATTAACGTTTTTTATACGGTTTAACATTGAAGTTAACATATTTGTCTGTTTGCTGCCTTCCACCCAAGAGATTGACTCATTCGTGGATCTCAGTTTGATTGTAATTGCACAACCCACCTCTATACCACTCGCTGTCACACCGTACAAATAGCTACTCTTTAATAAACTGTTACATGTGAGACTTAAATATCTTAGTTCTGATCTCTCTGAAATCCCAACAACTGCACACTGCGGGCACTTCCTCCCTTTACTGATAAACCAGTTTCATAAAAACGATAACTGCAATTGCTAGAGCGAGAAAATTTAAAGATGTTATCTAATGATACTTTGAAATATAACCAATTCATCAAAAGATCGTTGTCTTATAAAACACCTTGTGTAATGCTCTGGTAGCCGAGCGATCAGCTCGCTGGTCTTGCATAACAGAGTTATAAAGATTACAACGGCAAAAACGCCGCTTAAATCGCGCACTCTAGCCACACACGCCAGTAACATGGCGTCACTGGCTAGCAAAATGGCGTCACTGTCCATTAATATGCCGTCACTGACCAGCAACATTACGTCACTGGCTAGCAACATGGCGTCACTGACCAGCATTATGGCGTCACAGACCAGTAATATGGCGTCACTGGCCATCAATATGCCCTCACTGACAAGCAACATGGCGTCACTGTCTAGCTACATGGCGTCACTGGCTAGCAACATGGCATCACTGTCCATCAATATGCCCTCACTGACCAGCAACATGGCGTCACTGTCTAGCTACATGGCGTCACTGGCCAGCAACATGACGTCACTGTCCAGAAATATGCCATCACTGTCCAGCAATATTACGTCACTGTCTAACAATATGCCCTCATTGGCCAGCAATATGCCGTCAATGTCCAGCAACATTACGTCACTGGCTAGCAACATGGCGTCACTGACCAGCATTATGGCGTCACAGACCAGTAATATTATGTGTTTACTGAGAACACGCGAATGTTAATAACTTTTTTCCCATACATCTACGGCAAACATTCTACATTTTCTTAGATAGGAGTGAAATGTGTATGGAAATTCCCACCTTTGAAAAGCAACGACGCTGAACATTTCTATATTAGCAGTCTGATATGTTGTGTTGTTTGTTATAGATTAAACATTTGAAACTTACATTACATTTTAGGAAATTTTCTATTAAACAAGGTACAAGGCACCAAGTAGGAGGTACAANTTGTGTTGTTTGTTATAGATTAAACATTTGAAACTTACATTACATTTTAGGAAATTTTCTATTAAACAAGGTACAAGGCACAAAGTACGAGGTACAAGGTACAAGGCACAAGTACAAGGTACAAGGCACAAGGTACAAGGAACAAGGTACGAGGTACAAGTTACGAAGTACAAGGCACAAGGTACAAGGCTCACCTCCTGGCCGGCCTTGTACCTGGCCCTTCCTGCGAGTGCGACAAACTTCCTTCCTCCTCATCGGCAATATAAATTATTATTATATACATTGTTTTATATTGCTGTTAATATAAATTTACCATATTTCTGATTAAATATAATTTTACTTATATTTTCCTTAAAAATTATATTACATGTATAATTAATATGAATAAAATGAGAGAGTAAATAGTGTTGCTAATGTTGTAAGAAATAGGTCATATGCAAAATATTACTACACCGAGTGCACACGAACAAAGTGCGTTGTCCCATTGGTGTAATTTTCTACACTTGGTTAAGCTTTGTTTGCATGAGGCGGAGAAATATCCTGGAAGTAGAACATCAACAGTGATTCATAAGAGTTGGAAGCAACAGTGTATGGTCAATATTCCTTTCGCTTCCCGTCAAATCAGATACTTACATAACATTGTAAAAATAAGACTTCCAGGCAAAACCTTCATTGTCAGCTAAGGAATTTTATGCATTTTAACAGATTGCTTCCTAGTTAAAAGACCTTTGCATGTGTATGTGAGAATTTCATGTACATAGGTTTATGTGAATGTTTATAAATTTATAATTTATAATTTGTTTTAGGTGCCTTTGAAGGGTGACAAGGCCATAGTAGGAAAGGGTAAAGAATCAGCCATGGCCTGTATTAGGGAAACATCACATCATTCGCCTGTAGTAATTTCGGAAATATTCACAAACGTTTACCTAACTCATTTTATTTAACGTTATCATATAAAACTACATTATTTCTGTTACTATCAACTTCACTGGGTGCTTTATAGCCGGTGTGCCCGTTGAAATATATGCAGAGATGGCCAGTGAATTTTTTCAAATGTTGATTTGGAAGTGCTTGAATAACCGTGAAAAGCCAACACGTTGACCGTTTATAAAATAAATTGCACAGTGCCCCAGTTCGCAAGCACACAGTGTCGGTTTTATTGAACTGACACTCCGAGCTGGATCGCATCGCCAGCAGCGCTGTTGAAGTTACTGTACACCCGGGCTGTCGAACAGGCGACTCACGGGCAGCATTCGTGCGGCCCATAACCCGAAAACCAGGAAAACGAATATACATGTATGTAAGTATTTTCTCCACCACGAAGTTCATCAAGAACTCCTACAGGAGTTCTCGCACAGATTCCTCTTTGCTACGCCATTCTCTGAATTGCAACAAAAGGGATTCATGTGAACATTCCTGCTCTTGTAAAGCCGTCATATTTGGTACATCAATTCAATAACACATTATTAATAGTATATCGCTTCTTCAGTTCGATATTCTTGTAAATAACAATCTTAAATGACGGTCCTCATATTATGTAGTTAACCACCGAAATATAACTACGTTAACAATGGTTATTAACGTTTTTTATACTATTTAACATTGAAGTTAACATATTTGTCTGTTTGCTGCCTTCCACCCAAGAGATTGACTCATTCGTGGACCTAAGTTTGATTGTAATCGCACAACCCACCTCTATACCACTCGCTGTCACACCGTACAAATAGCTACTCTTTAATAAACTGTTACATGTGCGACTTAAATATCTTAGTTCTGATCCCTCTGAAATCCCAACAACTGCACACTGCGGGCACTTCCTCCCTTTACTGATAAACCAGTTTCATAAAAACGATAACTGCAATTGCAAGAGCGAGAAAATTTAAAGATGTTATCTTATGATACTTTTAAATATAACCAATTTATCAAAAAATCGTTGTCTTATAAAACACCTTGTGTAATGCTCTGGTAGCAGAGCGATCAGCTCGCAGATCTTGCATAACAGAGTTATAAAGATTACAACGGCAAAAACGCCGCTTAAATCGCGCACTCTAGCCACACACGCCAGTAACATGGCGTCACTGGCTAGCAAAATGGCGTCACTGTCCAGCAATATGCCGTCACTGACCAGCAGCATGGCGTCACTGTCCATCAATATGCCATCACTGACCAGCAAAATGGCGTCACTGTCTAGCTACATGGTGTCACTGGCTGGCAACATGGCATCACTGTCCATCAATATGCCGTCACTGACCAGCAAAATGGCGTCACTGTCTAGCTACATGGCGTCACTGGCTAGCAACATGGCATCACTGTCCATCANTCACTGACCAGCAAAATGGCGTCACTGTCTAGCTACATGGCGTCACTGGCTAGCAACATGGCATCACTGTCCATCAGTATGCCCTCACTGACCAGCAACATGGCGTCACTGGCTAGCAACATGGCGTCACTGTCCATCAATATGCCGTCACTGACCAGCAACATGGCGTCACTGTCTAGCTACATGGCGTCACTGGCCAGCAACATGACGTCACTGTCCAGCAACTAATGCAGTGACCGATCGTTGTACCGCAGTGACACCAGCATTATGGCGTCACAGACCAGTAATATGGCGTCACTGGCCAGCAACATGAGCAGTGACAGGTCGTTGTAATGCAGTGACCGATCGTTGTACCGCTCACTGACCAGCATTATGGCGTCACTGGCCAGCAACATGATGCCACTGTCCAGCAATATGCCGTCATTGGCCAACAAAATGCCGTCACTGTCCAGCAACATTACATCACTGGCTAGCAACATGGCGTCACTGACCAGCAATATGCCGTCACTGTCCAGCAACATTACGTCACTGGCTAGCAACATGGCGTCACTGGCCAATAATATGGTTTCACTGACTAGTAACAAGGCGTCACTGTCCAGCAACATGGTGTCACTGTCCAGTAACATGGCGTCACTGACTAGGAACATATCGGAACGCCGTTCGCCAAGCAGCGCCAGGTAACTTGCTCGCATGAAGCAAGCACAGTAACCATTGTGTCACCGAGACGACCTAGCAAAGCAACATATTTACCGTAGAAATTGTCACAATTTCTCTCAATTTTAAGTGAATTGTGAACTAAATGTTTTCATGTTTTCAGCATTACGTAAATAGTGGAAAGTTTGTCGTTCCTGACATATGCAACTTACATTTATTGGGCACTGGCTTTCAAAAGAGCAGGCATACAAATATGTTATGTTTATTTAGTATATGTATTATATGATTTAATGAATTTCTACCAAATTTTTATTCTAAAAGTGTCTATTACAAGCCTGGTATTTGACATTACATAGCTTTTTTTGTCCGAAATGTTGTAATATAGTGTTAACAGACTAAATAACGTTTTTATGTCCTATCTCGGTAAATAATTAACCGACTCCTACAAAATTTGGCAAACAAGTAGTACTGTGGCTGATGTTGTAAAATTCTATTCATTAAGAATGTCAGATAATAATTTTTTAAATTGTGGTCTTAAAGCTATCTTAGTTTAGAATTCTATATCGCCGAAACCAAGCAATTGATTCAAACTTAACTTTGTATGTTGGTAATAGATATTACAACTATCAAATAACTATCAACACGTAATAACTTTTCCCCGTCATTTTTTTGTAAGATAGTGTCACATGATAAAATACATTTTTAATGTCATATTTCGGGAAACAATTAATTGAGCTATTCGTACCAAAATCTGGCAAACAACTAGTACTGCAACAGGTGGTATAAATTTATATGTTTTAATAAGGTTACGCACTTGTTTCCAAAATGCGGCTTTATAAATTCTTAAGCTCAGTACACTTTGCTTATTAAATAAATTCCAAATGAACTTTAACTGCTGTCTGTACCTATTACAACCATTAAATACACAGAGCCTCATGGAATGTACTAATACATACATTTTTATCCTTCAATTACGAAGATCGACAATTAAAAGTATGTAGCTTTTATGCAATATCTCGAGGACCAATCAACCGATTCTCATCAAATATTACAAGGAAGAAGAATTACAGTATGGTATGAAAACTGACATGTTTTATGTAGCGCTATGGCAGGGCATGTGATCTTAGGTGTTTTAAGAAGCTTGGTCACTTATTTTTAAGTGACGGCCCTGTCAATCTTTCAGTCTGGTCTATTACTCGAAACATTACATTAGAATTGAATGCTCCGAATCCGATCTCCAATTTGATGCACAGTAAACGATCTCCGTAAATGGTACGAGGTTATCTGGGTTCGAGTCTCGGGAATGGCACGTCTGTATTTGTAATTGTCTGACTTCTGGTGCGTATGTTTCTGGTTTCATCTCTAATGATATTGATTTCAACGAGGCGTCAAATTATTCATACTATTTAAGCTTGTAAGAAATTAATTTAAAATAAATTTCGCTCAAGTAGAGGAAATTAGGCTCATTAGTTATATCAGTGTCTTCTTGTTTAATTATTTTCCAGTTTTATTTAACCAACGCATGAATGCAGTGATCAGGCCTGTGGCATTGTTAATTTTACATATGGTGTAAGAATATAGAGTATGCATATANAACGCATGAATGCAGTGATCAGGCCTGTGGCATTGTTAATTTTACATATGGTGTAAGAATATAGAGTATGCATATAAGTAGATCTTAAGCATGACTTTCAGAAGTGCAGAGTTTAACGTGAGCAGCCCTTAGCAATGATTAGCACAGGTATAAACAGAGCTACTTTACATTACCAGTTCTTGGAGGAGGAGTAATTTTTGAGGGGGTCCTGGATGCGGTGCCGAATGATGTTCCACGAACGATGGCGGTTATTTGCAGTACGAGGATAAAAAACTGTAAACTCGAAGTGGCTGCGAANCGAATGATGTTCCACGAACGATGGCGGTTATTTGCAGTACGAGGATAAAAAACTGTAAACTCGAAGTGGCTGCGAAGAATAATCGCGGTTCTCCCGGGCCAATGCTACTGTAAATGTGACCTTAAATATGAAAACGAGGTGGGAGAAGTTCATAAAATACTGAAACAATTTCTACACTGTGATTGTATGTACGATACTGGAAAACAAAGCTATTGATATTGGTCCGAATTAAATTCTTTTTTTGACTAATATGTTAAAACAGAGGGTTTTTTTTGCCCTGAAAATTATTAGTTGTCTTAGGACAAAAATAGTAATATAGAACATAAGTAATAGAAAAATTCAGAATACAATGCTGTATAAATAATTTTGTAGTATGGAAACAAAGTAGGAAATTTATTTTAGCTCTTTTATTCTTTAAGAACTCCATTCCTCCATGAAACTGACCAAGCTCAGATGGTTATAATACTACTAATTTTCAAGTTGGTTGGTTTAAATTAAATTACTAGGAAGTGCGAAATTATCGAGGCACTGAAAATAGCGCATAATGCAATGTTACGTAATAGATCCTTCTGCAATACTATTCATTACGGAAAATTATTCAGACGGAAGTTTGAGAAATTTAAATATCTGCAATAGTTTAATTTTCGTTAATATTGAGTGTACCTAACTGAACTGTTTTTAAAAGAGTTCATACAACACGCTACGCCCACAGAAATACATATATTTGAGGTTGACAATGGAGCTTGTGGAAGGTTTAATTTAAGCTGGTATTACACACGCACTAAAATAGAACGAGCAGGTCGATACCATGATGCATTTGACCTCAGCCTCGTCACACCCACTCAACTTGCAGAACGCAACGAGAGGTCGACGTTCAAATGAAAACAGAATATTATATATTTTCTAATACCACATGAACACGACACATGACACTACAAGCGCTGCTGGAAACCTTAGGACGAGGACAGGAAGGAATGCTTTTAAGTAGAGATTTGATTCATTGGTGCGTTCAAAGCTTATTTGATTTTTTTTTTTTTGTTGTGGAACACAATTCATTTTTAATTTCTTCAAATTTAGAGGCCAGCTCCTTGCACAGTTAATACACTAAAAAAATTATATATTTGTTAAATAAGAAAAAATACGTAAAGAGTTCCAAAAAGTACTGGTTAACAAACCAGAAATAGTAGCAATTACTATTTGAAACACATTCAACGTATGATAGGGTTAAACTGTAAAGGTAAGTAAAATCTGTATTGTGCTATTGTAGGAATACACTTAAAAACAAAAAACATTGCAAATTTTTATCGAGGAGGTACATTTTATGTCATATTTCATAATATAACCTAAAATTTCATTAGTTTTTTGCCATCGTCAACAATGATTTACACTTTCAGTAATAAAATTTTATGGTTTTACTTCTTAACTTACAATTCTATTCGAAACTTTCATCATAATAAAAATACGTTATAAGCACATTTTAAATATAGTTAATAAAAAAACTGAACAAACCAAACGTATTCGCCCGCTACTAGGAAGAAAACACCTGAAAGCTTTTGGGAATGTCAAGAACTCGAACCGTGTTACGGCAATGACAGCACGACGGTACGTACGATTATAAAACCTTACTTGCGCTGTATCTGCAGCATTTTCCTTCTACTGCCGATCAATTTTAACAACTCCATTTCCACGTTAACATTTCTGACTACATTGAGCATAGGACGTGATTTACACAAGGGCCACATTTTATATGAACGCCAGTTAATTAAAAAAATTGTTGATCGTAGCCCCTGCGAATATACAGATGTAGATTTACAGGATTGTCGTGATTATAACATACTTGGTCTCAGACACTGATGAAAGAGGGCGGCGTGGAGACAATTCCTCTCTGAAGAAGATATTCCGGAATGTATTCGCCGGTCTGATTTGGTCAGCGGAAATTTCAAGTTCAATTACGATATACTCTAAATTTAACTTCGTAAACAGCTACAGGTAAATGAATTTCGGTGGTTGAAAAGCAGTGGTAAATTGATCCTCTAGAATCGTTGGAATACTCCAGACTTCCAACCGTTCAAGGGTTGTTTGCACTGACCTGAGGAATTTGATCAGCCCGTGTCATTTATTCCCACTGCAGTCCCCTCATTCGCCAGTCAGCAGAAGTAAAATAGCTATCAGTGAAGAACTTTCTACCAATGGAAAACAGTGGTTCCGTACAAGATTGTAATCTACACTCTGTTTACTTGGTAATCGAACAGGTTTTCGCTAAGGCAACGCATCAAATATTTCTTTGTAATTGTTGTGCTCTTTGGAAAGAAAGATTTATGCAATCACTTGCTTTGTGTAAACAGTGAGTGTCATTGCTTGTGTAACATCATGACAACCCTTGAATTGAATTCTATAAAATTTAGTATTCGAAAGTTTTAGTGTTAGAGGAGTTATTATTCTTATCAAAATCATTTTCAAGCCCTAGAAAATTAAATTAATTTTAGGGAACCTGGTTTCCATTATAATAAAAAATGTATATCACATTGAAAACTTATACTATAAGGAGAATTACTTTTAATATTCTCTTTAAGAACTACACAATATTTGTTTATTGTATGGTTTAGGTACTAACTTTTAATGGAATTCAAGATCAACAACATTGTCTCCTCTATCTTTTATTGATTTGTAAATCTTGGAACTTCAGATTTTTGCAATGTTCCCTTAATGAAAATGAGTTTTGGTAAACATTTGCTACTAATCGCTTATGAACTCATTTACCTACATGATAGAAACTGAAATAAGTCGAAAAACATTTAAGGTTTCAAACAATTTATTTTTCAATACAGTTTGGTTTTAATTAAACACTGACTCATCTTTTAATAGTTTTTGACGAGTGATCGATTTATGTTGTATTGTTACAGTAATTTTAATGGAGGGCAAACGGTATGTTAACAGAATATTTAAAAATACGGAAGTTAAAACAGGCTCTTGCACCGAAAACTCCATACGTTAACTCCAGCAAAACACATCACTTAATTACAAATCCCACAACTGAATAATAATAATAATTGCCACAAACGAATTTGTTTGAAATTAATTATTTGTCTTTGTGAACAAATTTAATAAATTTGGAGGAACTGAGGCTTAGTTGTACCAACAAAATATTGTTATATCTATGAAGTTTAACGGCAATGGTGAGTTAATATTATTATGTTGGTATGGACTGTGTCCATTGCCGACCACCGACCATTAGACTAAATAAAATGAAAATCGCACACTCCCAAAACTCAGCAAGATAAAACACGAAAAAAAAACACCTGTTGCAGCACTGCTGTTTCCTTGTAAATAAAAAAGCACACACACATATATATATATATATATATATATAATAAATTAAAAGACTAAAATGTGGACGAACAACTCGTTATTATAAATAGGACAGACAACAAAAGCAAACCAAAAGAATGGACAACACTTTTACAAAATCGTAAACACGACATAAGTGAAAAAACAGTACAAAAAAATTTCTATAAATACAGGTAAATAATAAAAGCTGAAAAAAAGCGGCAAAAACTACGATAAAATACAGGACAGGAAAAAGTATCCCTTGCGACAGATTATGAACCCAGAATTACACACAACGATCAGCAAAGGAACCACAAAATTAACCACAGAAAATATATGTAAACCCACAGAGACAACACAAAACGGCGAAAAAATAACAAAAATAAAAATTTGAAGACTTCACGACGTTTAGAGGATTAAATAATTTCCCTTCTTCAGATGAAACACCAGACTCTATGAACAATCACAGTATACATAGCTGAGGAGACGCTGCCGATCTCTCATATGCCCCGGAAGGCCGTGCTGTCACGAGACCAGGAACCGAAGTTACCATAACTCATTAAGAGGGTTTGCAACAAAATGCCGCCCGACAGACTTGGGTCAAATCATTGATCCTGCGGTGGGATGCCATGTTTATGTTTAAGATGGGCTCCGGGCCCGTATTTATAGCTGTAACTACTGTTGCTATCTTAATACATTTACGTGTAGGTGTATCGGCGAGGGAGTGAAGCTACCCACCAGTCTCCCGACTGACGTGTTGTAGTGTCGTGATGTCAGTAGAACATGTTTTAGTGTTGTTTGCAAGTGGCTACTTAAACTCGCGTGTAGTGCGTCGGTAAGACCCTGCAACCTACGCCGCTTAAATCGCGCACTCTAGCCACACACGCCAGTAACATGGCGTCACTGGCTAGCAACATGGCGTCACTGACCAGCAATATGCCGTCACTGTCCAGCAACATTACGTCACTGGCTAGCAACATGGCGTCACTGGCCAATAATATGGTTTCACTGGCTAGTAACAAGGCGTCACTGTCCAGCAACATGGTGTCACTGTCCAGTAACATGGCGTAACTGTCTAGGAACATATCGGAACGCCGTTCGCCAAGCAGCGCCAGGTAACTTGCTCGCATAAAGCGAGCACAGTAACCATTGTGTCACCGAGACGACCTAGCAAAGCAACATATTTACCGTAGAAATGGTCACAATTTCTCTCAATTTTAAGTGAATTGCGAACTAAATGTTTTTCATGTTTTCAGCATTACGTAAATAGTGGAAAGTTTGTCGTTCCTGACATATGCAACTTACATTTATAAGCACTGACTTTCAAAAGAGCAGGCATACAAATATTTTATGTTTATTTAGTATATGTATTATATGATTTAATCAATTTATACCAATTTTTGTATTCTAAAAGTGTCTATTACAAGCCTGGTATTTGACATTACATAGCTTTTTTTGTCCGAAATGTTGTAATATAGTGTTAACAGACTAAATAACGTTTTTATGTCCTATCTCGGTAAATAATTAACCGACTCCTACAAAATTTGGCAAACAAGTAGTACTGTGGCTGATGTTGTAAAATTCTATTCATTAAGAATGTCAGATAATAATTTTTTAAATTGTGGTCTTAAAGCTATCTTAGTTTAGAATTCTATATCGCCGAAACCAAGCAATTGATTCAAACTTAACTTTGTATGTTGGTAATAGATATTACAACTATCAAACAACTATCAACACGTAATAACTTTTCCCCGTCATTTTTTTGTAAGATAGTGTCACACGATAAAATACATTTTTAATGTCATATTTCGGGAAACAATTAATTGAGCTATTCGTACCAAAATTTGGCAAACAACTAGTACTGCAACAGGTGGTATAAATTTATATGTTTTAATAAGGTTACGCACTTGTTTCCAAAATGCGGCTTTATAAATTCTTAAGCTCAGTACACTTTGCTTATTAAATAAATTCCAAATTAACTTTAACTGTTGTCTGTACCTATTACAACCATTAAATACACAGAGCCTCATGGAATGTACTAATACATACATTTTTATCCTTCAATTACGAAGATCGACAATTAAAAGTATGTAGCTTTTATGCAATATCTCGAGGACAAATCAACCGATTCCCATCAAATATTACAAGGAAGAAGAATTACAGTATGTTATGAAAACTGACATGTTTTATGTATCGCTATGGCAGGGCATGTGATCTTAGGTGTTTAAAGAAGCTCGGTCACTTATTTTTAAGTGACGGCCCTGTCAATCTTTCAGTCTGGTCTATTACTCGAAACATTAGACTGATTACATTAGAATAGAATGCTCCTAATCCGATCTCCAATTTGATGCACTGTATACGATCTCCGTAAATGGTACGAGGTTATCTGGGTTCGAGTCTCGGGAATGGCACGTCTGACTTCTGGTGCGTATGTTTCTGGTTTCATCTCTAATGATATTGATTTCAACGAGGCGTCAAATTATTCATACTATTTTAGCTTGTAAGAAATTAATTTAAAATAAATTTCGCTCAAGTAGAGGAAAGTAGGCTCATTAGTTATATCAGTGTCTTCTTGTTTAATTATTTTCCAGTTTTATTTAACCGACGCATGAATGCAGTGATCAGGCCTGTGGCATTGTTAATTTTACATATGGTGTAAGAATATAGAGTATGCATATAAGTAGATCTTAAGCATGACTTTCAGAAGTGCAGAGTTTAACGTGAGCAGCCCTTAGCAATGATTAGCACAGGTATAAACAGAGCTACTTTACATTACCAGTTCTTGGAGGAGGAGTAATTTTTGAGGGGGTCCTGGATGCGGTGCCGAATGATGTTCCACGAACGATGGCGGTTATTTGCAGTACGAGGATAAAAAACTGTAAACTCGAAGTGGCTGCGAATAATAATCGCCGTTCTCCCGGGCCAATGCTACTGTGAATGTGACCTTAACTATGAAAACGAGGTGGGAGAAGTTCATAAAATACTGAAACAATTTCTACACTGTGATTGTATGTACGATACTGGAAAACAAAGCTATTGATATTGGTTTCAATAAAATTCTTTTTTTGACTAATATGTTAAAACAGAGGGTATTTTTTTTCCCTGAAAATTATTAGTTGTCATAGGACAAAAATAGTAACATAGTACATAAGTAATAGAAAAATTCAGAATACAATGCTGTATAAATAATTTTGTAGTGTGGAAACAAAGTATGAAATTTATTTTAGCTCTTTTATTCTTTAAGAACTCCATTTCTCCATGAAACTGACCAAGCTCAGATGGTTATAATACTACTTATTTTCAAGTTGGTTGGTTTAAATTAAATTACTAGGAAGTGCGAAATTATCGAGGCACTGAAAATAGCGCATAATACAATGTTACGTAATAGATCCTTCTGTAATACTATTCATTACGGAAAATTATTCAGACGAAAGTTTGAGAAATTTAAATATCTGTAATAGTTTAATTTTCGTTAATATTGAGTGTACCTAACTGAACTGTTTTTAAAAGAGTTCATACAACACGCTACGCCCACAGAAATACATATATTTGAGGTTGACAATGGAGCTTGTGGAAGGTTTAATTTAAGCTGGTATTACACACGCACTAAAATAGAACGAGCAGGTCGATACCATGATGCATTTGACCTCAGCCTCGTCACACCCACTCAACTTTCAGAACGCAACGAGAGGTCGACGTTCAAATGAAAACAGAATATTATATATTTTCTAATACCACATGAACACGACACATGACACTACAAGCGCTGCTGGAAACCGTAGGACGAGGAAAGGAAGGAATGCTTTTAAGTAGAGATTTGATTCATTGGTGCGTTCAAAGCTTATTTGATTTTTTTTTTATTGTGGACCACATTTCATTTTTAATTTGTTCAAATTTAGAGGCCAGCTCCTTGCACAGTAAATACATTTTTAAAATAATATATTTGTTAAATAAGAAGAAATACGTAAAGAGTTCCAAAAAGTACTGGTTAACAAACCAGAAGTAGTAGCAATTACTATTTGAAACACATTCAACGTATGATAGGGTTAAACTGTAAAGGTAAGTAAAATCTGTATTGTGCTATTGTAGGAATACACTTAAAAACAAAAAACATTGCAAATTTTTTTCGAATAGGTACATTTTATGTCATATTACATAATAGAACCTAAAATTTCATTAGTTCTTTTGCCATCGTCAACAATGATTTACACTTTCAGTAATAAAATTTTATGGTTTTACTTCTTAACTTACCATTCTATTCGAAACTTTCATCAAAATAAAAATACGTTACTAGCACATTTTAAGTATAGTTAATAAAAAAACTGAACAAACCAAATGTATTTGCCCGCTCAGGAAGAAAACACCTGAAAGCTTTTGGGAATGTCAAGAACTCGAACCGTGTTACAGCAATGACAGCACGACGCTACGTACGATAATAAGACCTTACTTGCTCTGTATCTTCAGCATTCGCCTTACACTACCGAGCAATTTCAACAACTGCATTTCTACGTAAACATTTCTGACTACATTGAGCATAGGACGTGATTTACGCAAGGGCCACATTTTATATGAACGCCAGTTAATTAGAAAATGTGTTGATCGTAGCCCCTGCGAATATACAGATGTAGATTTACAGGATTGTCGTGATTATCACATACTTGGTCTCAGACACTGCTGCAAGAGGGCGGCGTGGAGTCAATTCCTCTCTGAAGAAGATATTCCGGAATGTATTCGCCGGTCTGATTTGGTCAACGGAAATTTGAAGTTCAATTACGATATACTCTAAATTTAACTTCGTAAACAGCTACAGGTAAACGAATTTCGGTGGTTGAAAAGCAGTGGTAAATTGATCCTCTAGAATCGTTGGAATACTCCAGATTTCCAACCGTTCAAGGGTTGTTTGCACTGACCTGAGGAATTTGATCAGGGCGTGTCATTTATTCCCACTGCAGTCCCCTCATTCGCCAGTCAGCAGAAGTAAAATAGCTTTCAGTGAAGAACTTTCTACCAATGTAAAACAGTGGTTCCGTACAAGATTGTAATCTACACTCTGTTTACTTGGTAATCGAACAGGTTTTCGCTCATGCAGCGCATCCAATATTTCTTTGTAATTGTTTTGCTCTTTGAAAAGAAAGATTTATGCAATCACTTGCTTTGTGTAAACAGTGAGTGTCATTGCTTGTGTAACATCATGACAACCCTTGAATTGAATTCTATAAAATTTAGTGTTCGAAAGTTTTAGTTTAAGAGAAGTTATTACTCTTATCAAAATCATTTTCAAGCCCTAGAAAATTAAATTAATTTTAGGGAACCTGGTTTCCATTATAATAAAAAAATGTATATCACATTGAAAACTTGTACTATAAGGAGAATTACTTTTGAGATCCTCTTTAAGAACTACACAATATTGGTTTATTGTATGGTTTAGGTACTAATTTTTAATGGGATTCAAGATCAACAACATTCTCTCCTCTCTTTTTATTTTTTTCTATATCTTGGAACTCCAGATTTTCGCAATGTTCCCTTAATGAAAATGAGTTTTGGTAAAAATTTGCTACTTATCGCTTATGAACTCATTTACATGCACGATAGAAAGTGCAATAGGTCGAAAAACATTTAAGGTTTCAAACAATTTATATTTCGTTACGGTTTGGTGTTAATTAAACACTGACTCAACTTCAAGTAGTTTTTTACGACTGATAGATTTATGTTGTATTGTACAATACATTCAATGGAGGGCTTACGGTATATTAACAGAATATTTAAAAATACGGAAGTTAAAACAGCCTCTTGCACCGCAAACGCCAGCAAATCATAGCACTTAATTACCAATCACACAACTTAATAATAATGATTTAAATTACGTGCAAATATAACTAGAAGGTCAGCAAAATCCCAATATTCCAATTTTTTTTAAAGTTATATTATCAGCCATTCTGACGAATTCTAACTTCAAAATGGGCGATTGCTTTAAAAGCAAGCAACCGTCAAAGAAGGCATAATTCAACCAAATGTATTAGTGTCACCTACAGAATCTTTAGCCGCTGCAAATAAATTCTTTGTTCAAAATATATCGCACGTAACTGAACATTGCTGACAAATTGTAAATATACGTTTGCTTAGGCTAAATAATATTCTAATATACTGAAACAACGAAATATTTCATTGCCACAAACAAATTTGTTTGAAGTTAATTATTTGGCTTAGTGAACAAATTTAATTAATTTGGAGGAACTGAGGCTTAGTTTTACCAACAAAATATTGTTTTATCTATGAAGTTTAAGGGCAATGGGTGAGTTAATATTATTATGTTGGTATGATTGGACTGTATCCATTGCCGACCATTAGACAAAATAAAAATAAAAATCGCACACTCCCAAAACTCAGTAAAATAAAACACGAAAAAAAAAAAAACCTTTTGCAGCACTGCTGTTTCCTTGTCAATAAAAACACACACACACAAATATATAAATAATTAAAGGACAAAAATGCGGACGAACAACTCTTTATTACAAAATAGGACAGACAACAAAAGCAAACCAAATGAATGGACAACACTTTGACAAAAACGAAAACACGACACAAGTGAACAAACAGTACAAAAAAATGTCTATAAACACACTTTAATGATAAAAAAAAAAAAAAAAAAAAANAAAAAAGGCAAAAACTACAATGAAATACAAGACAGGAAAAAGTATTCCTTGCGACAGATTATGAACCCAGAATTAAACACTACGATCAGAAAAGGAACCAAAAAATTAACCAGAGAAAATATATGTAAACCCACAGAGAGGACACAAAACGACGAAAAAATAATACAAATTAAAATTAGAAGTCTTCACGACGTTTAGAGGACTAAATAATTTCCCTTCTTCAGATGAAACACTAGACTCTATGAACAATCACAGTATACATAGCTGAGGAGACGCTGCCGATCTCTCATATGCCCCGGAAGGCCGTGCTGTCACGAGACCAGGAACCGAAGTTACCATAACTCATTAAGTGGATTTGCAACAAAATGCAGCCCGACAGACTTGTGCCAAATCATTGAGCCATCGGCGGGCTGCTGTGTATATGTTTAAGCTGGGCTCCGGGCCCGTATTTATAGCTATAACTGCTGTTGCTATGTTAATACATTTACGTGTAGGTGTTATCAGCGAGGGAGTGAAGTTCCCCACCAGTCTCCCGACTGGCGTGTTGTAGTGTCGTGATGTCTGTAGAACATGTTTTAGTGTTGTTTGCAAGTGGCTACTTAAACTCGCGTGTAGTGCGTCGGTAAGACCCTGCAACTCGAGTAGCTGCTCATCGACAACCCAGCTTGTTCATCATCAGCCCTTACGGTACTGCAAGTCAAGGTCCAGCCTCCCTCTTATTCTCCTGACATTTCATCGTGTGGCGTTTGTGAAAAAAGTTGCATATTATTAGTATACTTTCCTGGCATCCTATGTACCAGAACTGTTGCCAGTCCTGGTCAAAACTAGGGTAAACCAGTGTAGTTGGTGTATATACATCAGCTTCCTGAAGGGCTTTATTTTAAGCTTGTCCTTAAAACAAGAAAACCGGCCTTACGGCCTTGAGTCTATTTTATTTTAATTTGAAAGAACTGTTATTTTAATTTTTTTATTTTAATATATCTTCAAGTTTTTATTTAGTTTAAATTTATTATAGTTTTTTTGTTAGATTGTTTGGATTTTTTAAACTAAAATTATCTTAAGACACAGACCCAGCCCTGACCGCCCATGTGTGCCTCTCGACCTGTATTCCTGACTACAGAGTGTGGCGAAAACCGTCTGCCAGTGTGCCCACATGAGCTGCCTTGAGAGGGCGTGTGAGTCGCGTGAGAGGACGCTGGTTGCGGGTGTTATTCAAGACCACCTTGTGTTTCTAAAGATCCGGGGAGCTTTGCTCGTCTCCAGTGTTTCGTGTGAACTGAGCTAGAAATACCTTGGTTGGCAAGTGGTTTTTTTAAATTTGTCGAAATTTTGTCCCGGACCGATCGGAGAATTCCGCCGGCCCAAGAATAGTGTAAATGTAGTTTGATTCAAAGGTACCGGTTTCCCCGTGTTATAGTGTACATATTTTAATTGTTTTGAGTATTTGTGCGATTTTTGCCGTGCAGATCTTACCGGAAGTGGTAGTGAAGCTATCCAGACTGGCTTATTCCACACTGTGGGTGGTGACGTCATACCTAAAACACAGGCAGAGAACACTTAAGTGAACCACACATACGCTTGCGTACTCGGAGGATAAGTTTATGCAGCGTGGGGATTTATGAATGTTAATTAACCCCATTTATTTAATTGATTTGTGTATGAGGATACCATCGTACAGTATTGATGCAGCCTTGGGTTGAAATAAGGGCTAATATGTTAAGATAAACGCGGTTTTTCATATTTCCGTGGCTCTAATGGGTCGAATTCAGGTGTTTCATTTATAAGAGGGTTTTCATGATCACCGATACTTTCATAAAGGTTTTGTTCCTGGAAATTATAACTACTTTAATTAAGTCAATTTTTTTTTAAAACTGATGAATTGTTTCATTACTTGTACACCAGCTTGCATCAGATATTGCTCTAAGGAATTTATTTTGTGGTATTTGATTTTTCTTTATGTGTGTTGGGGTGGCGCAACCACATATTTCACAGCCATACAGTGGTAGGGACTTAATGATTTGCTTAAAGGGCTGTAGCTTTTTCCTACGAGGGAATCCAGGCGCCTGAAGCAATGGATATAAACTTATTAAACTTCCTGTACTTATGTTAGTGAATCTGGCAGTGTATATATAATTCTGACACTCTTCCTAGCGCACCAATAGGAGGGCAGGTGCCTGCCCTGCGGTGTTGTAAAAAGTTTTTCGTTTATTCTCTTGCTGACTTCCGTGAGAGTGCGTTTTTTTTATTGCAGTTAGTATCATGGTTGGCAATGGACACAGTACAATCATACCAATATAAAAATAATATTGCTTAGCTGAAATAAACGCCACGCAATCAAACATATTTGGTATACTGAAAGAATGCTTTTTCTCAGCGTGGCGCCACTGCTCAGCAACATGGGGGAACGCCATTGGCCAACCAGCACCTGGTATCTCACTCGGCAGCCCAGCCATTAGAGAATGTGTCGTAGCTCGCAGTAGACAATATGACACAAGGCCCGTTCCCAGAGCCTAGCGCACCCGCATCAAAGGAGCCTCCACTCCGTTCCACCTCTGTACAATCATCTGTTCTGTGCTAGGGCGGTGCTAAAGTGTCGTTTTACGATAACACACGTGAGTGGAGTGAAGAGATTATGGGCGGCTCGTTACATCGAGGATTTTAAGAGCCGATGAGAGTAGAGCTACGTGAGTACGGAGCAGCGCCAGAATGCGAGGGCTGGGGAAATGGGAGAACCCCGAGAAAACCCGCCCGGCACGATTCCAACTTGCGAAAATCCAGGAGCGACCCCGCCGGGAATCAAACCCGGTTTGCGGAGAATGTTCTAACCGCTTCACCACCGGAGCCCTTCTATTTACGTGCTTATCAGAATGGAGAATGTATTTTTAGAAACGGTCCATGGTCATCTCGCGCATGTCGTGTAGGAACATCCTGGACGTGTAGACATCCAGGAAATGGCTTTCAGCCAATAGAAGTAAAGGGTAAAATAAGAAGAAGTAATTTATTGCGTTTAATAGAATATTTAATTTGTGAGATAAAAATTACGTTTTAGTCTTCCTTTACTCATTAAAAAAATATGTTATACGTAATTATTAATTGCATTCTTATTTTGTGTTGTCATATTTTCTGATCCCTGTGCAGAAAGGTCTGACAGATGAATAAAGATTCAAATAAAACGAAATGAAATGCAATGTTATTTCCTAATAAATCGCCTTTTTCCTATAACCAAGTTAATTTATAGTCGTTTGTGATTGGTTGAAGATAAAACGAGTACATTCGCTATGAAAGACAAACTTTTGTAAACGTTCTATGCAAACGTCTCTTCGGTATACGGAATTTGTCGTGAACCTACTTGAATACCGAAATAGTGACTGTAAGTGTTTATCGCGTAGAGCAATAGAAATATTTCGATGAACTTGTACATTTCACATATTTTACATGAAGCCGTTGTATGAGAAATTGAAGCACTCTTGTTTAATTTTATCAAATTTTAATTTGATAGAAAATAATTACCAAATACTAGAGTTTTACTAATATTTAATATTACAGATATTTCCGTACGCCACTTCACAAGTATGGACCGAGTTGACACTTATTTGGTAACTAATGTGTTCAAGAGAGTTTACTGATCGTAGTGTGTTGTAATCTACATAAGTATTAAGCCAATTTTACCCTCAGTAATACGCTTGAAAACGATAGGTAAGGAAAAAAAAAATCGCATTTTTCTTTTTTCGCAGGCTAGTTTTAAACTTGTGTACTTATCAGTTACGTTTATAATTGGCTGCCAATTTAATTAGACACGCCTTGAAGAACATTTTTTACAAAATAAATTAGTTTACACAAGTGAAATGAACTGGTGTGGCAGTTACTTTGACGTCGTGAGTGGCCATTAGCTGATTAACTGCAGGAGGCTCTGAGAACAGGCCTTGTGCCTGACCGACTATAGAGTGCTCTTCCGTCGACTGGCGAGTAAGTTAGCAGGCGCTGATTGGTGAAAGGCTTCCCGAATCGTAAGAAACAAAATACCGAATATAATGTTGCCTTTTCAAGGCTAAATAGTTCATTTTGACAACCACGAAGGAACACATACCTGAGACTAGACTATAGAGAGGGACATTGAGAATCGCCCAGAGGTAAATGAATTTCCGAATTTCTTTTTCTGTCGCTCATAACAGTTGCACACTAAGGAGCCCACCTCGATGGTGTTGTTTTCTGCTTTTAAGGCAGAGAAGCGCGGAAGCAATAAGGACGACACTGCCACGCGCATCTAATACACCATCGTCACTATGTGTAGGACTCTGAACTGGCTGGCAGTGTTCTTGTCGTGCTGCGTATATGGGTTGTTCACGGTAAACTGATCCCTTTTTAAAGCCCTGCTTAAGATTTACTTGAAGGCACATAAGGTATTCTTCCCCCGTTTATAAACTTAACATTGCCATTGGCCTGAACTCTATGTTCACGCATAGTTCACGTAAAATTGTGAAACTATAAGGAAAGTATAAAAATTTTACAAATTTACTAATTCTCACCCTTTGATGCATTAAAATAAAACAGGAAGACAAAGAAATAATTTTGGTATTCACAAATGTTTACCTTACTCTTTAAATTTGACGTCAAAACATGGAACTACTTTCCCTCCGTCGTTACCAACTATACTGGGCGCATCCCTGTCAGTGTGCTCGTCTAAATATGCGTCAGTGACGTTCATCAAAGGTTGATTTCAAAAGTGTTAATAAAACCGCCAACAGCTTATACCTATGGGGCTTTCAGTCAGCGCTGACCATATCATTTTATTGCGTGTGGCAAGGTTCAGTGCAAGCCTCTCAAGTACCTTTGAACGTATCCGACAGGAATATTTTGTGATACAGCGCTTTGAAAAAGCCGTTTGTAGCTACCTTGGAGAGTTCGGGAACGGTGTTTATACGGTGCGTGACGTCTTGAACATGATCGATAGGCATCGTTTGAAGAGTTTGTTCTTTTTGTNAGGAACGGTGTTTATACGGTGCGTGACGTCTTGAACATGATCGATAGGCATCGTTTGAAGAGTGTGTTCTTTTTGTAAATCAGCCCATTGAGGTAAGTTTAGAAGTTTCTTTTAAAAAAATGTGAATCTTACCTTTTGCAAGTCAGTTGAAACGCCGGGTAGGCGAGCCCCTTAAGGTGGCCGTCTGCACTGTAAAAAAAAATATCTTCAATGCTTTCTGTACAGCAAAGAAAAACATTTTGAGGCAGGTTTGTTTACACTTACAATATGTTGCTTTAATTCAAAGGCAAGCTTAAAAAATTACGTTTGTTGTTATTATACCTTTTCTTTAGAAATTTTTTTAAAATTAATGTTCTTTTAAGGAAAAAAAATTGCTTTAGCTTGTTTTGTTTACAGTAAATAAATGTTGCTTNAGGTTTGTTGTTATTATACCTTTTCTTTACAAATTTTTTAAAATTAATGTTCTTTTAAGGAAAAAAAATTGCTTTAGCTTGTTTTGTTTACAGTAAATAAATGTTGCTTTACACGAAAGAAAACCTTTATTTTATGTAAAAAAATTATTAAGGTAATTATACTCTTTAGCACCTAACAGAACATTCTAAGTGCTACGTTACCAAATAACAAATTCCTTAGATCATTGAAATAATGGTTTAACCTTCTTAAAACAGCAACTGAATTTCTTACAAAGGATACTGCTGAAATATTGTAACCCAAATAAAAGGTTATCCTTGCAATCGATGTACAGATAAAAAACATTTTTGTTTGCTTTGCAGTCGTTCCTATAAAACAAAAAATATTTTCGCGGTAACAACACACGTGCTCTAGAAAATAAAGAGTTTTTAGAGTCTGCCTAGACTGCCAAACAGTGTACAGAGCTTCAGCAGTAAACGTTTTATTTAAAAACTGTTTAACTTGTCTACGGAAAGTTTGCTTATGAACATTTTAATTTCTCCATATTTTTTTTAAAGCGTTTTATTTACGACGAAAATGGATAAAATAGGTGTTTTCGTGATTTTTTTAGGTCTGAACATTATGGTATATCATATATAAAGATGTATAGGAACGTGCGTCACGCCTTTATTAAAACGATATGGTCACCACTGAAAGTCTGATATATGTTGCCGATGGAAACACTATGAGCCAGTTCAAGCGCCTTGCGTGCACAGACGGTGAGACAATATTGATACACGTGCCCGGGTCGCGCTTAAAGGGGTGATATTGCAGTAGATAATTTGAAATGAAAATTGTAAAATACATTTCTGTAACTGGCTAAACTTAAGCCTTTGGAAATATTTTCAGTCAAGTAAGCAGTAGCTATTCCACTGTGCTGGAATATTTTTGAGCCCATGCATTGGAAAAATTTATACTGCCTTCATCTTACTGCTTACAAAATTTTTATTGTATACACCCACTAACGCTACCCCGATTGTAGGACTCAGACACACAAAATACTTTCACATAAATGGCCAGCTTACGCGAGGTAGTTTTTATAGCATTATATTATTATCAGGGTGTTCATTGACATTTCATTTTTGTATTCCTTAACCTTTCTTTGGTTTCCAGGCAGAATATCTCAATTTTCCCTGACCTATTTTCAGGAAAACTTAAATCTTCCAATCCCATGTTCTTTCACATCTGACAGAACAAATATGTTGTCAGTGAAGTTGAATTTTATAATACTGCAAATTAGCAAGTAAGCATCTAAATACTTTTAGTTGTACGCGCTAGTGACTTCACATGAGAGCTCATTACAAATACACAAATGATTTATTGCCACTTCGCAAATTTTAAAATTTAAATTTTTTAGACATGTAATCATAATTACATTATTCTGTCTTGACACAATTAACAATATTTGCAGAGTAGCAATTATTTACATTTTCCCTGGCCCAAGTGAAAATTCGCTGACTATTCCCTTTCGCATGAAATTCCCGGCCTGTCCCTTGTTTTCCTTGTGGGTGAACAGCCTGTTGTTTCACGTCTTACAAGAGACGCAAGTTGCAGCAGAGACACTGCGTGGTCGCGCTGACTCACGACGTCGACGGGCAGCGCGCGGAGGGCAAGTTCCTGACCTGCGGCGAACACTGACCTCGTGGAGCCGGTGATCATCCCGCGCGAGACTGGCTCCTGCACTCCCTCCTGGGCACGCCGGTGGTGCAGTGGTTAGAGTACTCGCCTCCCACCCAGATATACCGGGTCCGATCCCCAGAGGGGTCACTCCCAGATTTTTGCAAATGGGAATTGTACCGGACAATGCCGCTCGTCGACGGGTTTTTTTTTTCGGAAATCTCCCATTTCCACCACCTTTTCATTCCGGCGCTACTTCATACTCATCTCGCTTCACCCTTGTCGGCTCTCAAGACCTCGATGTTAAGAGCCGCCTAACAATCTTCACTCACTGCTCTCCCTCCTGTAAAACGACTCAAACCAGTGACAATTATACTGAGACGCTGCTATTGCGTGGGCAGCCGTATGAGCGGTAATTGTTCAGTTAAACTGGTAATGCCAAACAGAAACGATATAGATTATTTTACTTGCATGAAAAACATGTCAAATATTTCTTCATATGATTGCTGTAAATAATTCCGTTGGCTAAGAAAAGGTTCCAACTATCACTTATAAATACCCCGTTTTGTAATAAAGCACGAGAATAAATTTAATTTTGAGTATAAAAAAAGTGTATACTTTTCCTAAACTGATTTCTGAAGTTTTCAACTGAAAACGGAAATCCACACACGATTCCCGCCTGCGGCAGGGTCGTACATATATGGGAGATAGTAGACTACTACTAATCGCATTCGGCTGCTCTTTCTGAGCTGCATACATGTCATACCCGGGCAGCCCGAAGAATGGACGAGATGAGATGAGTTGAGCTAGAGACGCAGCGGAATGAAGACGGGAGAGGAAACGGAAAAGTCCCGAGATAAACCCCCACTCCACGCCAGATGTCTGCCTCACTCCCTACATGAGAGCCCTCTCTCCCCCCCTTTTCAATCAAAGGTCAGAAAATTGCCTGCCCGCTAACGCCTGGGATCGAGCCGGAGACCTCAGAAGTGCGAGGCCATTAAATAACCAACTCAGCCAATCGTGAGTCGAAGTTGACAACTATGTTTCCAAAACTCTGTAAAATGGTGGGACGTAAGGTGTGATACCTAGGGACTTGCCAAACGCGCCTTACTATGTGGCTGCAGACGAACGTCAAAGATGTTTTGCTCATCTGACTTCTGTCATTGACCGACAACTTGTGCAGTACGCTCCAAGGAATATTTTAGCCGAAGCTAAATTCTCAACCGCTGTGCAGCCGTTCTCCAGTAAAGAAGTCATCACTCCTTGTGTTCGCCAGTAGCAATTGCACTCAGTCTGGTGTATTCAAGTGAAATGCACTGCAAATCATGTTTCCAAATAACGCGAATTTTGTAGGTCTTTAGTAATAACGCTTGGCGAATTTTATCTTCGTTATGTCTATAGTTTCCTCCGCTATCGCATTTAATACCGGACTACGTCTTATCCGAAAATCAACCGCTTTGAAATCATTCTGGAATTGTACCTATACGTTCGGAGCAGTGTGGCTTTGGGAGTTCATTCTGTCAGGCTTGGAACTAAAGTAGCGTAAATATGTCACTAGAATATATTCCCAAAACTTTTCAGACCAGTAATCTCGCCTCATTTTACAGATTCGTTTCACGCTTACATTTTGTATTATTAAGAAATTCAATTAAAAGAGAGTCGGGTAGTCCCGGCCGGCGGGTGTCCCCGGCCAGTGCTAGTTTCAAAAAATCCCGCGCACATAGGTAAACAAATAACACGCTACAACGACCGCAGCGCCATTTAGCCTTATAATCAAATCAACACGGACGCGACCGCCAAGCGAACAAAACGTTACAATAGTTCATTTACCTGTGACTATATTGTAATGTGCGCCATTTACATTGTGAACTCAGTTATTGTTTATAAAATGTAAGTACTTCACCATGATTTATTGATTATCCTTTAAGATATTGATTCAAGTGTATAAGTTAGGTTAATAATTTAGGTAATCTTCGGTGGCATTGCCGATATGAAATAACAACTAAGAATGTGGTGGTCCGATACCACCGGACACGATGTTGTCGGGTAATACCCAGCCATTTTTGGATGGAGAAATGTTTAGTTTTTTTTTTTAATTTAATGTGAATGCAAGTGTGTGAAATGTTGTTCTCTTTTGTAGTATCACTTCAAAATTGCCAAAAGTGAAGGTAAGAATTACACACAGAGAAAATTGGGATTAAAATAAAATGAAACAGGCTATGTTATCTGTCCAGGAAAAAGCGACATATGTGAGAGAAGCAGCTGAGAGATATAAGGTGCATAGAGCAAATGAATTGCTCAAACAGCTGAGCCCTTTTCCTGATGCTTCTAAGAAACATCTTGCAGTAGGTTCCCGAAAAACACAAAAGGGTGTAATTCCGACATCTTCGCCATTCAAAAACGCGCTGGAAGAGAAAAAGGCTGCAAAAAAAAAAGGCGGCAGTTAATAAAATGACAAAAAAAGAACAACATTCAAAGTTTGGCTCAGCAACAAGGAGACTAGGATACAGAATGCATCATTTGCAGAGAAACGTTCCAAGAAGACTGGATGCAGTGTCATAAATGCGAAGACTGGGCGCACGAAGCGTGTGTGGACATTGACCCTTCGGAGGAATACTACTTTTGTGATGTATGTAAGGCCAAAAAACGGGTTGGTCATCATTAAACCTATGTCCGGGGCTCCCTCCAAAAATATACCCACTAAAAATTGAAGCCCGATTTCAAGGCTTTATATAAGCTATGATAATGAACCTATAATATTGTTACTTAAGTATAATTCTGAGAGATATATTGTATTTCCATTCTAGTACGACAATAAAGATTTAATTCTATTGATTTTCAAAATGTCATAAGTTCTATTTATTTTGCTGGGGCTATCCACCTCTCCCGTAAACGTAGGTATGTCTGTATCCTAACTTGTAACCATGTTCAGATAGTAATAAAACGTTTCCTGTTAGCGTTTAATACTTTACCTTATTAAACTATTAACAAAGAGACAGTGAATTTTGCATGGACGACTTGACTTACGTAATTTTCATAATCTCTTCTCAAACTACTAGTGTTCTTTCTGTTACTATCAATAAGAAATTAACTCCAAACTAATTTGATAATATATATTATTGAATTGTTACAGTTTAATTATGTCTTAGTGAAAATTATAACAAAATTATGAATTTCGGTTGATACAAATTAGATCGATTCTAATATAACATACAATGCTAATCAATTTTGTCGTATACAAATTTTTTTAAGGGTCCAAAAATTTATTTTTTTCATTGTAGACCTCTGAAAAGATTTTGTGGACCCTACATTTTTTTTTGTCTTTTCAGTATTTTGTGGCAACTCGAAAAGGACTTTTCTGGTATCCTGTAAATTCAGTATGTTGGTAGGCAATCACATAGAAAATGCAAAAATGCAGCATTGGGAAAACTTAACAAAATTAGATCCAGTATTTAATGCAACTTAATTACCACGTAAAAAAACTCATGTTATATAATCAAATAAAAATCCTTGACATGTTATATGGATGTGAGGTATGGGAACATGCCGCAGATTTAAGGATTAATGACTTGCAAAATATCCAAAACAAATACTTGAGAAAATAACTAACCAAGATAGAATCACTACTGTTAATACTATCCATAAACTTTTATCAATAAAATAAATAAAATAAATAATTGCAACAAAAATAAGAATTAGTATAATAATCTGGCAAATCGTGACAATCCTAATATCAAATACCTTGGTAATTATGATCCCCAAGGAGTACGAAAATTCGGAAAACCTAAACTACACTGAACACGACACGAGTGAGAAGGGTCCTGCGCTCTGATTGGTCAGCCAATCAGAGCGCTCGGCGCTCCCAATAAAACTGGTCTCGCGGCAAAAAATCCACAGTCGGAGAGCCGCCAGCGAGAATGTAGCAGCTGCAGCGCGCGCCTACAGGAACCTGCAGATCTTCAAGGCGGCGGTACTGCCGAGTAGCTCTTATTAGGGCTGCTCGTGCCAACGAAAGGCAACTTTGCGCGGCTAGTTCTTGTCAGAGCTACCGCATGGTCCAGGATCGGCACACGTCGAGCGGCCGACCTCGCAGAAGAGCAAGCAGCAGTGGAGTGAGCACACCGACAGCACCAAGGCTGTGCACGACTCACACTTCACACACCGCAATACATTACACAGTGAAAGCAGTCACGCACAAACAAGACGAGAAGATAGAGGCGCACTATTTCAGGGGTTAACTGCGTGGGTTCTCGGACAAGGAGACCTGCTCCAACTCCACTCGAGAACCAGGCCTAGGGTTACACGCGCTGGTTCATGAAGAGTGATCAAGGGGGCAAACTTTAAATTCTATAATAATAACAATTACCCAATTCACTGTTTATATTAATTGTATTACATAGCAAATATTGTGCATATAGAGAAATATTAATAGCAAAAATAATAAATTAATATATATAAAAATAATAAAATAAAAATACAATTATTAAAAAACAATGAATAATCCATTTCAAAAATATGTATTTGTTATGTACCCAAAATTACGCACCGAATTGGTCTTCTGTTTCAGGCCTGCGAGCAGAAAACAGTACATTACAGTACAATACAGTACGGAAGAGCGAACCGGGGAAGCCCTGCTTTAAATAGTATCCGAATAGATTCTTGTACCAAGGGCCCCTCTAGCATTCCAGCAATCAATGAGTTTTTTCTGCAAACAGGTTTGGACCTTCAGTGGCTAAGAAAAACAAGTTTAAACACATCCAGCCCCCCCCCCCTAATTTTTACAAGTTATCATTATTGAAATGAAATAAATCATACTTAGATTAAATCTGCTCAAGCTTTCAATTTCCTAGCAATCCACTGTAAAGAATAAAATTTTAAAATATATGACGTTGAACTTTCTTTTAGAGCTACCCACATACCTCCCGGAGAATAAACTGAATCGCCTTCAAGGCCAAGGGAAAAAAGTGTGCCATAAGCAAATGTATATATTTTTATCTATTTGTTATATTGAGTTAATAACTATGTATAACAAACCTTAAATTACCAAGCGCCGTCAGCACATATATACGGGGGAAAATATTTTCACTACACGACCACACGATGAAACGTAGCCCGTGTCCTGCCACGGGAGATTAGGGACTCGCCTACACATTACATGCAAATTTAATTAGCACACTTGCACAGAACAGACAAACATGTCTGATAGACATCACGAAACGGACAATCACTCCAGCCAGGAGGGTGGAGGGGAGCTTCACTCCCCCGCTGAACACAAAAATACGTAATTTTATTGTACTTTATAATACGCAACACCAATAAAGAGCCTTAATACGGGTCCGGTGCCCAACAAACCACAGCTACACGGTGCCCCGCCGCCGACCCGATGATTTGTGTGTGTGTCGGGGTGCGTTTGTTTTACAAACACCCTGTGAGATATGGGAGTCAAGGCCCCCGGTCTCATGACACCAAGGCCATTCGGTGGCGTATGAGGGTTTGGCGGCGGCAATAATGTGTTAGTTGGTAGAAGCCAAGTTTTTATGGTGATAGTGGCAATACTGCTTAGTTTTCTCACAAAGTAAACGCTGGGTAAACATTTGTGAATGCCTCGATTTATTTATTTTGCTTCTGTTTTTCTGATGCATGTAAGTGCGAGAACTAGCAAATTTATTGAACGTTTGTTTTCTAATATTTTCACATTTTTACTTTTCCAACGTATGAATAACGTGAACATGCGCACTGCAATGCAATTCTACATACGACGTATGAACACACGGTGTGCATACAAGCAGATAACAAGCAGGACTTTCAGAAGTGCTCAGTTTACCGTGAACAGACTATAACCTGATGCAAAGCCCTCTCGCCGGGGTAACCGGATTCAATCTCCGGCCAGGCCACTCATAGATTTTCGTAAGTGGGAATCGTGCCGCGCGATGCTGCTGGTCGGCGGGTTTTCTCGGGAACATCCCGTTTCCCCCCATCATTGCACTCCTGCGCTGCTCCATTNCCCGTTTCCCCTCCATCATTGCACTCCTGCGCTGCTCCATTCTCAACTCATTTCACCCTCATCGGCTCTCAAGACCTCGTCGTTAAGAGACGCCCAAATATCTCAACTTAACTCAACGAACACGGAGAAATAGGGCTTCGTGGCCAGATAAAAGGTGGCCACTTACAACACGCCAGGGCGCATGCGTAGAATATAACGGATGTAGTTCTGCAGTCGCAGCAAAATGTTACCGCAAACGTGACATGCCTCATATCACAAAACCGTCGTGAATGCTATTGTTGTCAACTAAATATTTGGCGGTGGTCAGTAAACATTTTTTCAGTTAACAAGTATATCAGTGAGCTCCAAATGAACAGAGAAAAAGAAATATTAGAATGAAACGATATTTGTTTCGGCCAAAGAAATCTTAAGTTTGTATGTGGCGAAACAAATATACTGTCAATGGAACAAAATAAAATTTTCCAACATTTGTTTGCACTAATAAAAAAGCACGCATTGGAGTGAAACAGTGTATTTAAAGGAAATATTCACAATATCATTGTTATCTTAGTTTTATACTATGTCATGCTACGGCATTTGGTAAATATTAATAATATGTTGACGAATCAAACGGGATTTCACCACGAAGAGCAGGGATTAGAAGTCTGAGGCATTAACCACTGACATATCAATTACACAAATGAAGTTTTGAACAGAATGTGTTATACATTTGTAACAAGTGTAAACGTTTGGTTTTATAAATGGTAATTTTGCTTCCACTTGGAATGTTTTACAGGAAAACTGCCTGATTCAAAGCATTTTCTCTTTTCACCTTGCTTTAATACCTACCTTGAAAACTTTCAATCCAATACACTTGCTATGTTGATGTTCTGCCGGATGTGAATAAGTGAAAAGATTAAGACGGATCTTAAAATTGAGGTCTTGAGAGCCAATGAATGTGAAGTGAAGTGAGTATGGAGCAGCGCCGGAATGAAAGGGTGGGGGAAACTGGAAATCCCCGAGAAAACCTACGAACCAGTGGCATCGTACGGCACGATACCCACATGCGAAAATCCGGAGGGCAACCCCGCCGGGAATTGAACCCAGTTCCCGTAAGTGGGAAACGAGTAGTCTAACCACTATACCACCACGGCTCCGTTTCGACATGTTGCTGGCCAGTGGTGGTATGTGCGGATGGAGTTCTCTGTATTAGCAGCTATGTAACTTCTCTATTATTATGGTCTCTGCGATACAAGTACATACACCTTATTTTAGCGAAAAAAAAGTTTTAATTCAGCAGCCAATCAGACACCCAACCGATTTTCAGAGCCTCGCGCAGCCAATTAAAACAGGGGTACTTCCACATCTAAGGAACTTCCACACGATTTCGTCTCTGTGTACTCATATATTTTGTGTCTTAACTTTGCCAGAAGGTGGAGAGTTATGGGAGAAGTAGTCGTTTATTTAACTGGCCAGCCGGCCAATGGCGCCACGGGTCAGCGGAAGCTGTATCTAAACTATAATACGTCAATACAGAAAGGTAGCCGAAAAAGTTTGCTGAGAAATTTCCGAGTGGTTGTGCTTCTCTAATCGTGGTTTCTAGCCTACTTCCCGAAGGAAAGGTAGGCTTATGCAATCACCCGATTGTCTGTCTGGAATTTATGTCCCTGACTTATAACTTTTAACAACCCGACAACCGAACTTCAGGAAACTACGTCCACATATAAAATTTAAAAACGCCATCGGACNTTATAACTTTTAACAACCCGACAACCGAACTTCAGGAAACTACGTCCACATATAAAATTTAAAAACGCCATCGGACTTTTATAGCTTTCAATTGCACCTGGTACTTAACCAATTGCAGCAATTTTAAACTTCACGGCGCAATGCTATATCTCGGGAACAACACTATCGATTTCGACCAAATTTAGTAATTTTAATGCGTCATATAGGCATTAAAATTAGAAAGCGATTATCTTGTTGGCAACCATTTTGGAAGAGAGTGCAAATCTTTTATNCGATTATCTTGTTGGCAACCATTTTGGAAGAGAGTGCAAATCTTCTATTTTATCTCGGTACCCATTACCTAATATAAACCAAATTTGTTTTCTTTGACTGTATGATATAAGCACTGAATTTAGATACCGATTAAATAATTAGTCCACCATTATGGAAGATAGTGCAAATTTTAAAATAAATAATTTTTAATGATGTTTTGGGAATTAGTTAACCGATTTAAACCAAATTGTTTAGTTTGAAAGTGCAAGATGTACGCATTTCATTTATAATATAATGATTTTGGTGTTTTTTTTTAAATAGTGTGGATTGAATAATAAANCGCAAGATGTACGCATTTCATTTATAATATAATGATTTTGGTGTTTTTTTTTAAATAGTGTGGATTGAATAATAAAGCGTTTACATTATATCTCGAGAACCATTTTTCCAATTTAACCAATTAAGACCGAATTTGGTACTTTGGCAATGCTTGATGTAAGCATTGAATTTGAAAGAGATACTGATATTAATTCACCATTTTAGAAGAAAGTGCATCATGAAAATTAAGCTTTTACGTTATATCTCGGCAACTACACAACTGATTCCTGTCGTATTTGGTTAATAAGTTATAGTAGTGTATGTCATGTTTATATATACAATTTAAATGGATAAGACACTTTTTTTTAAAAACAGCGGAAGTAAATCTATTTTACGGTTATTTGCAATATCTACAATACCGTTTAACCATTTTCTGCCAAAATGTTTCCGCTGAAAGAATCTTTGACAATAATTAAATGTGTCAAAACATAGCCTCTTTTGTCCACCATTTTGTATGATTGTGCGACATGAAAAATAAGGTTTTATGTCATCTCGGGAAACAATCAACTTATTTNTTGTCCACCATTTTGTATGATTGTGCGACATGAAAAATAAGGTTTTATGTCATCTCGGGAAACAATCAACTTATTTCTACTGAATTTGATACTTAATTAATTCAATAGTACCTAATGTAAATAACCATGTCTTAAAGCTTCAGACCACTATTNATACTGAATTTGATACTTAATTAATTCAATAGTACCTAATGTAAATAACCATGTCTTAAAGCTTCAGACCACTATTTTAAAAATGAGGGACACATAAACATTATAGAATACTATGCTGTATCTTTAAAACCATGTAACAAATTCCAACTTAACTTTGTACGACTGTAGTATCTATGCAAGCGTTAAAAAGTCTAATGTATAAACTCATTTGTTACCCATTTTGGAAGATAGTACTACATGACAGATTATGTTTGTGTGTCCTATCTTGGGAAACAATAACAGATACCCATAAAAATCATGCTATAAGTTACACTTTTGTAGTCCATCTAAATTAATACGACATAAGGAGGTAATCATATATTTTCAAAATAACAGCATTGTAAATTTTTTAGGTTAGTAAGCCATATGTCCCACACAATTTCAACCAACCTTTAATACGTAGCAATATCTATAACAAACATAGAATGTGCCAGTACAGTAAAAAAAAAAACACCACGTGAGAAAGTGGAGTTTTAATTTATTCTTTCCGGGTCCAAGCAACCGATTCCCACTGAACTTTACATATAAATAGTGCTACAGAAGACCATGTTTGAAGCATGCCTGGCTTTGTTTACAGTGTGGCATACGTTTAAATAATTTATATAAGTTTGTCATGCATATTAAAACATTTAACAGTTTTAAAGTACTCTAAGTATGCCGAGAGTAGCCATTCAAAGCATCAGATATGCCTATAGAGATAATGTTTTGCAGAATGTTTGTATGTTAGTGCCAGGTAACAAAATGTAAGATTTGTGTCATATTTGAGGAACCGATAATTATATTTCCATCAAATTATACACACAAATAATAGTACAGTGAACAATGTAAAATTACATAATTTAAGTGATTCACACGCTTGTTTTCAAAATGATGCTCGTGTAAATATTTCAAGTTGCTAAACCCAGTCTATTAAAACTCGTTCTTATTACTACCAAAGTTCATGCTCCGGGTTCCACCTCTGCAACTGTAGTTGGCTGCGCGCCAGGTTACAGTACGAGACATTCTGTGTTCGAGTTCACGGGCAAGGACCGTGTGTATTTGTACTTGTCTTACTAGCTTTTCTTCTGGTTGCATATATAATTATATTGGTATCAACGAGACGTCAAGACTATCTGAATTATATAAAACATCATTAAAATAATTTTTACCCATGTAGAGCAAAGTAGGCTCATTAGTTATATTGATTACTTCTTGTTACATTACGTTGTTTTTATTCTAACAAGGCTGGTTCGAAGGAATATAACCCCTTTTTAAAACATTATTTAAACCCTTCTTCCCCATATGTATCATGAGTCACGTCACATTAATAATGTTTCTTACATGTCATGAACACAGTGCCTTGTATGCTATCCACGTGACTTTTAGGGTAAATTAATTATGCCGGTATTACGCTAACTATAACTGTAAATGATTTCAAACAAAAATAAATAATTTTCAGTGAGTAGCCACCCTTTATACGCAACACATTTAATGAGACATTGCTAGGAAGAACAATATTTTTCCCTGTAGTAGTGTGTCAGAGTTTACACATAAATGGGTCCAATAATAGACATAGCTCTCTAAGTCACACCAGATATTTTGGCTGCTTGTCAAATAATTTTTAAGGTTTTGTATGTTGACAGGATATCATAAAAATATAAGTTCTTCGGTACTTACGCGCAGTCAAATTTTTAGCGGGTTATAAGAGTGGAACAAAACTTCTACCTATATATTTATTTAAAAAAAATACTCAAACAGTAAAATTGCATCGCACTTGATGTAAATGCACCCAGTTATAACTAGAAAGTGTAGAGGCGATGACATCTGAGCACTGGAATGGAACAAAAATCACTCTAGGGACCCGCCTTCCTGGAGCAGTTTTTTTTTTGTTTGACGCTAAGAAGTGTAGAAGCTTCAAGGGCGACGCTGCCACGCGTTTCAAGTGCGCCATCGTCACTACGTGCAAGGCTCTGAACTGGCTTGCAATGTTGTCGTTCTTCCTCTACTTATGGGACTTTGAACGTTGATGCAATGATGTTATTGGTGGAAAGTGTGTAGCAAAATTTAATACAGTCTTCAGTACTTTATGTATATGACCCAAATATTTTGATTTACAGCGCTTTGAAAAAGCCGTTCTGAACAATGTTAGAGTGCTTCGAAATGGTGTTTCTAACGTACGTGATGTCTTGAAAACAATCAACAGGCATCGTTTGAAGAGTTTGTTCTTTCCGTAGTTGTGCGTATAAGGCGCATGTTTGATACTTTCGTCAACAAATCTGTATTTAAAACACTTCGTAATGCAGTTCAATATCCAAATAAGCGAGCCCATAATTATATATGTATATAAACCGTCAATGTGTTTATTAGCAACGATATATGTACTTGCCCTTCAACTTTCTGGCCTCCTCGCTACACAGACGTGATGTCTTAGCTTTCTTGATCCTGGTTATACTAAATACTTAAAGAAGTCGATATTGTCTTGAATTTTTGTTAGCTATATGTTATGAAGCATTTCGCTCTGTGTATTCAGCACAACTTGAATTATAGTATTTAGTATTACATCCGAAAATTACACTGACAGATATTTCCCCGCCATTAAACTTATGAATAACCGAATTCCCATTCACTAGTAAAAGCTAGCACGCTATACCTCTTGAGCCTCTCATTAAAGCAATTTGTTGTAATATTATGTGGGCAGTAAATATCATAACTCCCGTGAGATGTATTTTGTGCGCAGCATTTAAACCCAAAATAAATGACATTTGACAGTTCATCATAAACTAATGTATCCGACTCCCACAAGTTGAAAGAAAGAATGATTTACTTTCAGGAGAGCTAGAAACTAGTAAAAAGTAATATTTTCTCTTTATTTCTTGAGTGACAGTTGTCAACGTCAGCCTTCGCTGCACGATTATAAAATCATAATTAATCCTTGAACAAAACCATTTTATTTTAACAGTGTAAATAAATAGATTTGATTGTACTGCTAAGTTATGAGTTAAAGTNTCCTTGAACAAAACCATTTTATTTTAACAGTGTAAATAAATAGATTTGATTGTACTGCTAAGTTATGAGTTAAAGTCCTCTTCCAGTAAGTAACGCATAAAGCGGAGAACGAAATTTTAAATTATAATGGAATTAAGAGTAAATAAAATGTTGTCCTTCTCTGTGTCTACGAGTAACCGATATATATATATATATATATATATAAAATATATTTAGAAAAATATTTGGAACATGAAATACGAGTAAAATATTGTTAAATGAGTCACGGAATGGAGTACTTCTAAACTTTGCTCACATAAATTGTTAACTGCAAATAAAACGTGTGTTTGTTTTTAATGTGCTTTTTATGGGAGTAAAATTCTCTACGCTATACTTTTTAAACAAACGTATCGAATTAAGTACAACGTTCACCAGTTACCCTGCCTACCTCCACTCTCTGCAAAATAATTATTTGCGCTCTCTGTAATTAAAAACGTAACTGTATGTAAAACGACGAGAAAGCAAACTCGGGTTACATATTTTTCACGTAGTTATAACCTGGATACGACAAATGCACAGGTGAAAATATCGCCCTTTCTATTGTGAACATTAATTTCTGTTATTTAATAAATACAAACAGTATCATTCAAGGTCAGTCAATATAGAAACAGTACGAGAAAGCTCTTATTTTTAACAGCGTGAGCACTCATTACGGAATTCGTCAGACAGTTTACAAAATACAAGAACCAGCTGTTATATATGTTAAATGGATTACACTGTATAAATGCTTTATTTAAAACAAGCAGCAACAACACAAATATATAGCAACGGTTTTCGTACACAAAAATAGGTTTTAATACCCCACGTATGTCTCACGCATTAGTTGCTCACTCTTTCTCACTCATGAAAACGTGTTATCTGCGTCCACAATAAAAACAGAAAGTACGTGTAANCATAGCTCTCTAAGTCACACCAGATATTTTGGCTGCTTGTCAAATAATTTTTAAGGTTTTGTATGTTGACAGGATAGCATAAAAATATAAGTTCTTCGGTACCTACGCGCAGTCAAATTTTTAGCGGGTTATAAGAGTGGAACAAAACTGCTACCTATATATTTATTTTAAAAAAATACTCAAACAGTAAAATTGCATCGCACTTGATGTAAATGCACCCAGTCATAACTAGAAAGTGTAGAGGCGATGACATCTGAGCACTGGAATGGAACAAAAATCACTCTAGGGACCCGCCTTCCTGGAGCAGTTTTTTTTTTGTTTGACGCTAAGAAGTGTAGAAGCTTCAAGGGCGACGCTGCCACGCGTTTCAAGTGCGCCATCGTCACTACGTGCAAGGCTCTGAACTGGCTTGCAATGTTGTCGTTCTTCCTCTACTTATGGGACTTTGAACGTTGCTGCAATGATGTTATTGGTGGAAAGTGTGTAGCAAAATTTAATACAGTCTTCAGTACTTTATGTATATGACCCAAATATTTTGATTTACAGCGCTTTGAAAAAGCCGTTCTGAACAATGTTAGAGTGCTTCTAAATGGTGTTTCTAACGTACGTGATGTCTTGAAAACAATCGACAGGCATCGTTTGAAGAGTTGGTTCTTTCCGTAGTTGTGCGTATTAGGCGCATGTTTGATACTTTCGTCAACAAATCTGTATTTAAAACACTTCGTAATGCAGTTCAATATCCAAATAAGCGAGCCCATAATTATATATGTATATAAACCGTCAATGTGTTTATTAGCAACGATATATGTACTTGCCCTTCAACTTTCTGGCCTCCTCGCTACACAGACGTGATGTCTTAGCTTTCTTGATCCTGGTTATACTAAATACTTAAAGAAGTCGATATTGTCTTGAATTTTTGTTAGCTATATGTTATGAAGCATTTCGCTCTGTGTATTCAGCACAACTTGAATTATAGTATTTAGTATTACATCCGAAAATTACACTGACAGATATTTCCCCGCCATTAAACTTATGAATAACCGAATTCCCATTCACTAGTAAAAGCTAGCACGCTATACCTCTTGAGCCTCTCATTAAAGCAATTTGTTGTAATATTATGTGGGCAGTAAATATCATAACTCCCGTGAGATGTATTTTGTGCGCAGCATTTAAACCCAAAATAAATGACATTTGACAGTTCATCATAAACTAATGTATCCGACTCCCACAAGTTGAAAGAAAGAATGATTTACTTTCAGGAGAGCTAGAAACTAGTAAAAAGTAATATTTCCTCTTTATTTCTTGAGTGACAGTTGTCAACGTCAGCCTTCGCTGCACGATTATAAAATCATAATTAACCCTTGAACAAAACCATTTTATTTTAACAGTGTAAATAAATAGATTTGATTGTACTGCTAAGTTATGAGTTAAAGTCCTCTTCCAGTAAGTAACGCATAAAGCGGAGAACGAAATTTTAAATTATAATGGAATTAAGAGTAAATAAAATGTTGTCCTTCTCTGTGTCTACGAGTAACCGATATATATACATATATATATAAATAAAATATATTTAGAAAAATATTTGGAACATGAAATACGAGTAAAATATTGTTAAATGAGTCACGGAATGGAGTACTTCTAAACTTTGCTCACATAAATTGTTAACTGCAAATAAAACGTGTGTTTGTTTTTAATGTGCTTTTTATGGGAGTAAAATTCTCTACGCTATACTTTTTAAACAAACGTATCGAATTAAGTACAACGTTCACCAGTTACCCTGCCTACCTCCACTCTCTGCAAAATAATTATTTGCGCTCTCTGTAATTAAAAACGTAACTGTATGTAAAACGACGAGAAAGCAAACTCGGGTTACATATTTTTCACGTAGTTATAACCTGGATACGACAAATGCACAGGTGAAAATATCGCCCTTTCTATTGTGGACATTAATTTCTGTTATTTAATAAATACAAACAGTATCATTCAAGGTCAGTCAATTTAGAAACAGTACGAGAAAGCTCTTATTTTAAACAGCGTGAGCACTCATTATGGAATTCGTCAGACAGTTTACGAAATACAAGAACCAGCTGTTATATATGTTAAATGGATTACACTGTATAAATGCTTTATTTAAAACAAGCAGCAACAACACAAATATATAGCAACGGTTTTCGTACACAAAAATAGGTTTTAATACCCCACGTATGTCTCACACATTAGTTGCTCACTCTTTCTCACTCATGAAAACGTGTTATCTGCGTCCACAATAAAAACAGAAAGTACGTGTAANACATTAGTTGCTCACTCTTTCTCACTCATGAAAACGTGTTATCTGCGTCCACAATAAAAACAGAAAGTACGTGTAATCTGTCATATGAGCGTATTAGATCAATATCACAATACAAATAAAATTGGTATTCTTTGGCTACAGAAAGGTTGCAGATGTTTAGAACTGCTATTGTCGACTTTCTTCCTTGTAACGGAGTGTGTTTCTTGTGTTGTTGAGGCGGACACACCACATCCACCCACCTTCAGCATAATGACCAAAACCAAACAGTCGTCATTACTACCAGAATAATATCCATAAATCCTGGCTCCCGCATTCGAGCACAAACGAAATTAATTTTCTGCTCCTGTAATCCATCCAGTCGCTAATCGAAACACGATATTTTGACAAAATAATTAATCAAGCGGGATGCACGCGCTCGCTCGCTTTTGCCGACTTTCTCGTCTCACATTCATTAAAACATCAGCAGCGATGTTTGGGTATAATGACCAGCCCTTGGCGGGCTCTGTGTCATCGGGCACGCCGCTCGCCGCATAGCTTCGCTTTCGAATGCCACGGCGCGCGTATGTATTTAGCGATCGTGTATTGCCGCTATCAATCTTCGGCGTCGAACACGCTCGCCATGGTCATTGCCCGCATTCACAACGCCACGCCGGGGAACNTTGCCGCTATCAATCTTCGGCGTCGAACACGCTCGCCATGGTCATTGCCCGCATTCACAACGCCACGCCGGGGAACTAGCGGGCTCGTGATTAAACGCCGAGCGATCGCCGCGCTAAACATTCTGCTCTCCGCCCGTCGCGACTTCAAAGCTTGCCGCTCGCCAATGTTGCCAGGTCCTCCCTTTCATTCCCTACTGCGTGCATTTAATAAAAACAACAAACACCTAGTAAACCCACTAGATATTTAAAGTCACGAGAATTTCCAGAAAAATAATAAACTGCAAAGTGTGATTATTCGGGACAGCACAGGCCGAGACTGATATGTTGGAGTGTGCAAAAGTGGAACTCGAAGCCCTAGTGGCAGGCATTTTGAATGATGGAAATGTGTGCCACCGAACATTTTTATTGTATATGTGTAAAAATTATTGGAGATTACGTGACTGTAGCTAGTAGGTATAAATGAATTACATTAATTATAATGGAGATTGGCTTTAAAATTGTGCTCACTAACAGGTATCAGTGTTAAGCTAACAGAAGAGGCAGGAAATTTTATTTTGTAAATAATGGCTGCGTGTGCTTTTATACCACCGTAAATAAATTGCCAATTTAGAAATAGGTATTTCGTCTTTATTAAGACATCCATTCCTATGGACACCCGAATTACAGGGAAAATTTTTCAGCGCATATAGATTTCAAGACACTACGGCGTACCAGAACGTTTCCTTTGTTTATTGCCTATGAGTCTTCGTGAGAAGATATACTTGACGGACCAATCAGAATGAGGTAACTTCAATACTGTGCGTCTGTGATTCGCGAGCATTATTCTAAGGCGCGTCACACCGAGATCATCCGACCAAGAAACTTGATGTGAGCTAAAGCGTTTTGAAACGCAACTGAATGTTAAATATTTTCGCTTAATTCGGGTGCCTTATGAATTCCTCACACACTTTGATACGCCCTTGGCAACTTGTGACAGTATTAAATAGATACGTTGCAGCAGATAGGCAGATATACAGTGCAGCAACACAGCAAATAATAAAAAAAGGGCAAAAAACGACTCTTTAAGAAAACCACCATTATTCACAAAATTCCATCGACTCTACTGCCACAAAATCACCAGAAATACCACTAGTCACTGAGAGAGTGATTGTACGACCTTAGAAGTTAATAAACCACTAAATTTAATGGATCAATAGCACAACTATATCAGCGCACTGAAACCTGAGCTCGTATTAATTCCGGAATATACACGCTAGTTTTCTCGCATCCGCCATCCGCACAATTATTTTCAATTGTTTTCAGAAGAAAGGAACTTCTATTGTCCTTGCTTTACATTTCATGCGGGGCAACATACTTGACCAGAGTTTATTAGACGCGCCCATGTGAACTCTGAGCCAACAATATACCTGTCAGAAAACAACCTGATCTGAGGTAAAAATGACTACTCACTGGGGAAAGAACCAATGAAAACGCTTTGTTTTCATTGGTTGAATAGCTTAGGCTCTAAAATAAATATGATTGTGGAGTCTAGCATGCTGGTTGTTTAAAAGACAGACTTTTCCTGTCCCTACTTAAACATGAGTTAGTACGGTCCGTAGTTTACACGGCCTCTGCTCTTTAAACGAAGTCACCTACATGATTGATGAAGTTGAAGGACATTTCACCACTGAAGTTATATTATTAGCTCAAGTATCATTCGAAGCGTACAAGCCATGTACCCGGCCAATAGAAGAAGTCAATCATAGGTATGCACAGTAACTTGAAGCGAATGAGTGAAGAGATTTGGGCTGCTCTTAACATCGAGATCTTGAGAGCCAAAGTTACTTTTAGTTGAGTCTGTCTACAAATAATAACGCAAATTCTCTGCATGTCTACATATTAGTAGGCTTAGGAAAATTTCGCGAGTTCAATGACGTGTAGGCTATACTGCACAGACCTGTATACACTTGCGCTTCAGATAGTTGTTCATTGGCTGCTTCCCCAGAGAGTAGCCAGTGTTACTGCACACCTGGCAGTACGGCACTCGCTACTTGTTTCCTTGGAAGTCTGCTATTGGCNCCCCCCCCCTTACCATGTACATTCTAGTAGAGACGATGGTATATCACGGTAAAAATGTCAACGTACCGTGCTCGTGTCCGACACTTCCTTCGTCATTGGCTGTCGAGCATATATGAAGCTACTATCCAATTTCACTAGCCTAATGAGAACTCTGGTACTTTCAAACAGAATGTTTATGACCAGTTCTGCAGACAACTTAGCCGAGTAAAATACTTCAACATACAATCATAAAAGTATAAAGTAGCTAGAGTGTTGTCGAAGTTACGTTGGCTCAAAAGACGTATACAATTTCCCAGTGTGTATACTTCAAAGGTAATTTCGCATAATGCACATATTTCAAACCAAAGAGGTAAAGGAATGTCAGATGTCAGAAACGGAATTGAAATATTGCGGTGCTAATTCAACGCTTTAATTTAAAAAAAAACCTTAAGAATTCTTGTAGAAATAAATTGTCCCGTATTTTTATATGCAAATGTTAAGTTGTTCTGAAATATTTTTTGCACCAAGTCCCTGGTAGCGTGTTGACAGCTTGAGGCTTCGCGTTATGCTAGAGGATCAAAACTTCAGTTACTGTATATTATTTAACCCTAAAATATGAGACATATGTGACAACCAAATTTTGGCAACATTATCGGAAGTATTATACAACTTGGCCATAAAATGTACAGTAATGCATAATTAGGAAGCTGTGCGAGGCGAACAAAAAAATACTTCGGAACACGTAGCACACAAATATATGCTTTATCTCGAAAATTCACATTACTGATCACACTTTCTGTCATGTTTTATTGTTTCGAAACCTTTTTTGGGAAAGGTTCAGAGGTAATTGCTGCAGCCTTTTCTAGAAAACTACGCGCAGTTCAATGGTGGACGTGCAGACATAACATTTCGTATTGGATTGGATGTTACGTCCCACGGGTATTCACCGAAACGCTAAAGTTCATAGTTCATTTAGCTTGTCGCGTGCTCCGAGGCACTTAGCAACCGGGACAGTCTTCAGATGTTGAGTCATGCAAGGGGTGTCTCGAAACATCGCCAGCTCGAAGAACTCGCAAAGCAATCACAACCTCTATCATCAAGCACTGGTATTATTTTCCTGAAACGTATGTAAACTTTGCCTTAGCGGAGCACAACACAACAGGAAGCGACTCTGAACTTACAGCTGTTATTCTACAAATCACCTTCATGTATCATCACCAGGGTTCTTTATTGCTTTAAACTAGAGTTGAGTTGAAAGATTTGTGCGGCTCTTAACATCGAGGTCTTGAGAACCGATAAGGGTAAAATTTGGTGAGAATGAAGCAGNTGGTAAGAATGGAGCAGTACTGGAATGCAAGGGCGGGGAAACAGGATATCTCCGAGAAAACCCGCCGACCAGCGACATCGTCCGGTACGATTCCCACTTACGTAAATTCGGGGCGACCCGACCGGGGATTGAACCAAGTTCACCTTGATGAGAAGCTTTAAACTAGAATTAATTATCTGAAGTGCAATGCATATCCTAGTACAGCTTAACTAATTACGTACAGGTTAGACATTGTAAATTATAACAAAATAAATAGCACACAAATAAAACGCTAATTGTGTTCCTTGGCAACTTCACAAAATTTAGCCGGTTGCCACTATTTGTAAGTGATTTGTTTAAATAATGAGGCATTTCTTTTCGTTAACTCATACTTTCTGAACAACGCCCAACAAAAATAAGTCATTTGAGAATCATATCAAGCTAACTGTGTTTAATAATAACACAGCTATGCAAAACTAGGATAATGTATTACTACCATAAGATATCCAATAACATAGGAGGTTTCCCACATCTTCGTGGTGTAGCCGGCTTCCAAGTTGCCGTAGTGAGCAAGTGATTCTGGGTTGGAACGCAAACAAGCTTGGGCAAGCCGAAAGCTACGCGGACTATAAAAATAATAAGTCGCGTATATAATTTACCATCTTCATACCTCGAAAATTTAAATTTATTTGAACAACTCTGCACGACTTTTGAAACAATGGGAAACATGACGCTCTGGAACAGCCTTATTTCGATATATTTTATACACTGGCAACAAATATACCGTAACTTTGGATGTTAGAAAGCCATGAACAAACGTTGTTTCCGAAAAATCGAGGTTTCAAGACTAAAATAAACATAACTATGGTTTCCAAAGTTATATGTTGAAAGGGACAGTTTAACAATCCTGAATTTGAATAGAACATTAGAAATATATATCATTAAGATAAAATATTGTCACTGAGGTTAAGTTGCCGACTACCGTATACATTACTGAAATAAAGGAGGCCCCTAGTAAAATATTTTAATCGTCTTAAGGTGACGTCCGGCTATAAGAAACCATTATAATGGCGATGGAAAATGGTGTAAACTAGCTTCGCGTGTATTCTGTTTGTTCAAAAAATTGTAAGCAAAATCTGTAGGGTTTTAATACAGCAGTCTGTTCAGAAATGATTCAACATTGCTGCTATAACATAAAACAAAGTTTAACATAAGCATAAATATCGTAAACATAGCCTACTTACAGCGATTTTTGTTGACTTTGACAGCTTTCTACGACTACATTTTTGTTTCAATAGCGAAACATTATGAGCTGGCAACAAAAAATCGACTTTCATTTCTGTCGTGAAGAAATATATACATTAAAACATTTCATAGTTTTTTGAAGTTATACTTTCTTTTAGCGCGTTGAGGGTAAAAAAAATGTTGTGTGCAACGGAAGTTGCGCATGCACAGTGTAACGAAATTAGACAGTGAACGTTGTAGGGATTTTTTTTTTTTCGTATCTTGGGAAAAAAATCAACCCATTCTTAAAAAAAATTTGCGAAGATGTTGTACTGTGTTAGGCCATAGGTATATTTTTTTTTAGTCATGCCAAAGACGTTTAACTTCTAACGCGCATACATAATAACACGCACCCATATTAAAAAAATTACAATAATACAACTGCTTACAATGAGACACATACAACCACGGAAGCCCCTTAAGGGTTGAGATGATTTTCTTTCCCCATGAAAAATTTAAGCAAATAAGCAACGGAATCAGCCTACGTCACCGGTAGGCGGACGCAATGTCCTGCTCCAAGGGCCATATTTAAATCAAAGTCTTGAGCTTCACCAACGCTCATTACAGATGCCAGTGTTTATCAAACTGTGTTTCGCGGACCACTGGCTTTCCGTGGCTTGGCTATAACTAGATCTAGAAATGAATTTTGTGATGAATTCATTTTATTATTTAAACTTTTCTAAGATTCAATTCCTTAATCCGAATTTTTTATTGTGATAAAATATCAGTCCTATGTTTTGCTGCTTAACGCTTTCAGTCCTATATTAATTTATACCATCTAGTGTTGAAAATTATAAATACTTTTATCTGTGCTTTACTGAAGCTAGCAAAAAACAACCAATAATCCTTTGTGGTTGGCGATCATTGACATGAATCNTTTTTATCTGTGCTTTACTGAAGCTAGCAAAAAACAACCAATAATCCTTTGTGGTTGGCGATCATTGACATGAATCAGTTGTAACGTGGTGCAGAAGCAAGGTTTACGAATCAGTCACCGCCAAGGAAGATCATTGGGCACTGAGTCTTGCAGAGTACAGCACCAGTATAAAGTAACCTGCCTGTGCAACACGTTGTCGATTGTCTACAATGGACACGAAGAGTTGTATGGAAGAGGTGCTGACGAAGTTGTTCGTGTGAAGCAGGAAGTCTACACCTAGCGGTCCATCGTAAAGGAAAGTTCGGNGGAAGAGGTGCTGACGAAGTTGTTCGTGTGAAGCAGGAAGTCTACACCTAGCGGTCCATCGTAAAGGAAAGTTCGGGAATCACTAACTTGAGCTACCGTCAGTGCGTTGTTGCCGACCATCTTCACCGCCAGGAGAGATACTCGTCACTCGCNGAATCACTAACTTGAGCTACCGTCAGTGCGTTGTTGCCGACCATCTTCACCGCCAGGAGAGATACTCGTCACTCGCCGACATTACTCGCAGTCACTCGCGAGGACATTTTCAAACGGAACACAACATGCACGTTGTCGCCCGTCAATTGTCATGCCACTGAGGAACCAGGGGCCACAGTGGCGCAGCGGCTAGAGCACACGCCTTGCGCCAATGTGAAACGGGTTCGATTCCCGGTGGGGCAGACCCCGGGTTTTCACGCGTGGGAATCGCGCTAGAGGATGCCGCTGGTCGTCGCGTTTTCTCGGGGATCTCCCGTGTTCCCTCGACCTTGCATTCCGGTGCTGCTTCATAATCAACTCGTTTCACAAGCTTCGGCTCTCAAGATCCCGATTTTTAGAGAAGCCCAAATATCTTCACCCCACTGAGGAGCTCATCGTGTCCAGAGCAGTCATCTTTCCGCTGAATTGAGGGTGGAGAGGGGCGATCAATAGGTCTTGTTTTCGCCATTTCAGACCCACTTTAACCCGTCCAGCCACAGCGTCAGCGATCGTNGAGGGGCGATCAATAGGTCTTGTTTTCGCCATTTCAGACCCACTTTAACCCGTCCAGCCACAGCGTCAGCGATCGTAGACAAGTTGCATATGAACAATATTTTGACGAGCACTGTACACGGCAAGGCACCGCTGTGCAGCCTTCATTGTGGCCAACATGACACCTAGAAATGTTTACACCACTTTTGACAAGAATAGTTAATACCAGCACGCTAGAGCACACACCAGGTTTCTCACTGGTTGCAGGACAAGTTCTGAAAACAATTAGAGCGTGTGGCAAAAAAAATTACATGATAGCGATAATCGAACTCGGAAGTTAATGTCTGTGCGAACGGGTTTATTTATGGTTTCATCTGTTACAAAAAAAATCTTATGAGGCGTACTGTACTAAAGTCGACACAGCACTTGTTTCGTTGTCACAGCCAATGTGCTGTGGACTATATGTTCTGCTACAGTAATTTGAACCAATTACGACTTAGACCAGTAAGACGGCTTGCGAACCATTTACCCACAGGTAATATCATTCGTCATCGAGTTTAGCAGTGTGCAGTAAAGATCAAAAATTACCTGCACATACGCACTGTATACAATTTTGCACACTGGCTCTGAATGAGTTACAACCTTAAATGGGGTCGGGAGGAGAAAATTCCCTAGATTATACATACAATATTAAAAAAACCTCAAATTTATAACTTTTTAAAACGTTTGTGATAAAGTTTGATAAATATTACTAAAAATAAATTACTGATTTTGACGCAATATTTAACATTCTAAGAAACTTACAAAAACCTAAATGTTTAGTTTATCTTCCTTTTATTAACGCTACTGAACACTCATCCAATTACTTACTTACAATTGCAATGCTAAATTTGAGAAAAAACGCAATCGCCAATGGAAAAAAATCTGGAAATTGTTAGTTGGCTGTTGACCGTAAGGTGTGGTAGTTAGCGAACTGACAGTTATCACCATTTAGAATTCAGAATTAAACGTTTTTAATTTCCCTTTTTCAGTCGATATTGTTTACAGTTGAACAACTGATATTTAAATACAATATATTTTTGCAGTTAATTTTTTGTGGGCGAGCTTTTTGTTTTGAGAACGTTTGAGTAGGGGGGAGGGGGGCAATCGCTTCATCTCCCCCTCCCGCCATCCCCGGACCACTCAACGCTGAGGAAACTGCCGGTCACACACCAAACATCGCTATTGTTTGCTGCCTCTAGGATTGTATTATTGCCCATTCCCGCAGTTTTCTGCAAGTTCTGTAAGCTTCTTCTCCACGCAACTTTCACATGCTCGTTTTCAAGGTCAATATATGGCAGTCGGCACTATTTAGAACGTNTAAGCTTCTTCTCCACGCAACTTTCACATGCTCGTTTTCAAGGTCAATATATGGCAGTCGGCACTATTTAGAACGTGAAACTGTACAAAAATAGGCTGTTCACGGCTCCAACTTTTTAGAAGCCCTACTAATGTTCTAATTCAAGGATGTTCCTCCGCCTCATGCAAACAAAGCTTAATCGTGTCTAGATGTTTACACCAAATGGACAGCGCACCGGATTCGTGCNTTCCTCCGCCTCATGCAAACAAAGCTTAATCGTGTCTAGATGTTTACACCAAATGGACAGCGCACCGGATTCGTGCTCAGTCACAGTGTAATATTAGTTTGCATATGAACTTCTTTTTCACTAGGAATTAACAACACACCTATTTTCTCCCTTATTTATTTACATTAATTATAAATGAAATATTTTAACTTATAAAGAGAATATGNAATGGACAGCGCACCGGATTCGTGCTCAGTCACAGTGTAATATTAGTTTGCATATGAACTTCTTTTTCACTAGGAATTAACAACACACCTATTTTCTCCCTTATTTATTTACATTAATTATAAATGAAATATTTTAACTTATAAAGAGAATATGAGTAAAACTTCACATTTATGAAATATAAGGCAATGTTGTGTAAATACAAGTAGAAAACGCATTCGTGTTATACTTAAGGAATGTCTTCGTTAACGGTGCACTTTTATAGCAATTTTTGTTGCTGTCCAACAGGGCCGAAAAAAAATTATCTCTTTGTTGCTTTCGATTAACGAGTGTTTTAAGTGGTGTCTCTTTGTATAAAATAAATACAAATTAAGCCCTTCAAATGTATAGACTTTAAATACTCGGGATCGAAAATTTCTGTTTACGTTTTTTGAGAAATTGTAGCACCCAGGACTAACAGAATTGGAGCACGCTTCATAGATATACAGAAGTTTTTTGAATGGGTAACGCCAATTAGTTTTCTTCATCAAGATTCACCGCAAGTTTCGCAAATAAACTGTCTTAAATATTTCACGTCTGCGATATTACTTGAACCGAGTAAGACACATGGTTGTTTTTTGAATGCCAATCTCTACTTCTTTAACGAAGCAACCAAACAAAAACAGAGAAATCGTATGTACAAACATTTCAGAAAACACAAAATTTTAACCTTGCGCTTTTATTTACTAACATTAATATACTTGTTAAGCAATTATAGACTGTCATAAATGAAATATTTTCCTGTGTAGCTCAGTGAATTGGCGAAATGGCACCTTATGTAGGGTTGTCAGACATATAAAATAAAAACTGGAGGACATTCACTCCAGAAGAGGTGGACATTTAATTAAAAACGAGGATCATGTAATTTCAGTAGCACTGCAATTTTTTCATAATGGAGAATGAAAAATTACCTTATTTCGCATTTAACCTTATTAAGTTGAAACCAATTTCAAAAGTTTGATTAATAAACATAAAGTCATTTTTTCATTACGAGTTGATATTAAATATAATTTATGAAAGCTATGTACCAGAAAAATTAACTTTAATGCTTTCAGCGATTTTCCACAAGACATGTTAATAATATAAAGAATGGATGCAATATAAAGAATGGATCTAAAAAGGAAATTTGTAAATAAAACGTAAACGTTATTTACATGGTTTATCAAACAACATACAGACATTTTTATATATTTAGGCTTAGCATAAACTGGCAACACAGGTGCAAAAGTTTTATTGGAAAAAATTTAACAATGTTAAAATAACACCGGATGACAAAATTTGGGACATTACAATTGGTTTTCAAAATGTATGCTGTCCTAGCATATTTTTGGGATGGTGAATCTGAAACAGACCTCAGTTTTTCTCCATCACGTACAAATTTTTTGCAATACGCATTTGTACTTTGATACTATTTGCTGTTGCTAAATTATTCAAGGGTTTATTATTGAAAAAAACACATTTTAAATGAATTTTTTCTTTTCAACCAGCTCTAATTTGTAAATTAATTTTATTCAATAGCCATATTGTCCCTTTTTCACTTGGTCATATGAAGGAGCAGGTTTGGCTTCTGTGCAGATATTGCATTGTCACAATGAAGTGTCGCCCATCATATTTACATCCCAACGGCTCTGGTTATGCATTGTATTTGTGAACTGAGTTTGGTTATTTCGTTAATGTTCTGTGTATTACAATCATTCTGTTCTTCTGTTAACATAAAAGTACCCTATTATATGTCACATTGAAATGTATACATATATTGTATATATCGGTTATAATATTTCATTTATATTTAATATGAACGAAAACAGTGAGAAAACACGTGTGTTGGTANTATTGTATATATCGGTTATAATATTTCATTTATATTTAATATGAACGAAAACAGTGAGAAAACACGTGTGTTGGTAATGCCTTGTTAGATATAGTTCTTATGCAGAATATTATTGAAATGAGTGCTCACGAATGCGGTGCGTTGTCCATTTGGTGAAATCTCCTAGATTTAATTAAGCTTCGTTTGTGCGCGGCGGAGGAGTATCCGGTAAGTAGAAATTAGGAAGGCTTCAGAAAAGTTGGAAGGTACCGTGAACGGAGCATACATCCGTGGACGCTTCCACTGATATGAACAAGAACTACCCTCCTTACTTTCTGAGTAAGCCTATGCCTATAACATTACGTGGCATGTTTACGACCGTCTCCTAAGATACATCTCTTCCCGGACACACAGACAACTTGGACGAAGCGAAGGCGCCCGGAAGTTTCGCGCAGGAAACAATGCCACGAGGTCCCCCGGGAATCTTGAGCATGCACGCTGGTTCCGATGATTGCATTTCGCGAGGATACGTGACAGGACTGTCGAGTCCTGGCGACTTATGTGAGGGCGGTGCCTCGTCGAGACAACCGCCAACTTGCCGAGTGATTGCGCCACTGAAGCTACTCCCTCGCACTACCACCGAGGTTCGCCATCTTTATTTGAATAACTGAATTTCCTTTTTTTTTTTTTTTTTACCTTATTTGCATCTGCATGCCCGACAGCGCGTAATCAGGAAACATCAAAGGGCTCTTCGAAGCCAGAAGCATCTTAAGTTCACACTTAAAATAACTGCGGGTTGAGCAGTTTTCTAAAGTTCGAAAGCTGCACTTTGTAAGCAAGACTCGGTGATANCACACTTAAAATAACTGCGGGTTGAGCAGTTTTCTAAAGTTCGAAAGCTGCACTTTGTAAGCAAGACTCGGTGATACATTTGGAAATGCAAATTTGCTTAAATGTTTATCTGGACGATTCCAAGATCGAAGGACTGGTTCATAATCATGAGCACCACAAATTTATTCAGTATTGTTTTGTGACAAGTTTTCAAAGCCTGTATTTTTATTGACGTAAATCACATTCTCTTACTAAGCCGTTCGAATAATGCTCGACATTTATGATAGGATAATTCACTTATCTACATGCCGTAATACAAATGTAATTTTGTACCATGCTAACGGTCCTGAGGGCGTGTGTCCTCACTGGCAGTTCTAAAGCCCAGACATGGTTTACTGTCGCTATGTCCATGTCAGTATATAAGGGATAACCTGTGTGCAAGTTCAGTCGATAGTTCCGTTATTCGTATCTGACGCTGAACGGCAAAATTTCAGATGTATGCACGGAGACTGCGAGTGGCTTACGGTCGTGAACTAACTGGGTAAAATACGCGGAAAACCACTCCAGTACCCAAGTTTCTTCACCCATCAACTTTATCGCAATTCTCTTTTCACTTAAACGTAGATATATTTTCCTACATTATTTTGCGAACTTATACCGAAATCCGGATATAAATCATAAATAAGTTTTTTAATTACTAAAAATGCTAAATTACTAGAATGCTCAGGCTATAAAACACATATTGACCGCCCAAAAAGTTATTTCAAATACGTTATTAAATAACGAAAATTGGGCTAATTATAAATTCGAAAAATTATTATATTACAACTCTACATTTTCTAACAAAGGAAACGCNTACAACTCTACATTTTCTAACAAAGGAAACGCAGTATCAACTTATTTAATTATATTTTTATCCAACATAAAATAAACTGCTAAGACAGTCAGATATAAATGCGTACTTACCAGTAAAAGCTGTTGCTTAACACTGTTGAATCGGTCGTTTGAGAAACCCCACATGTCCTATTTTTGCCGAAATTGACTTTTTCACATGAATCGTTTGTTGGTTGTCAGTTACGCAACATAAACAAAAAAACACCACATGTCCACACCTAACTGCATTGAAAACGTGAGTTGAAATAATGGTTCATTTGGGAAAGGCCACATGTCCAGGACATGTGGGACTTCTCAAATGACTTCATGCTTATGTTGGCGAAACTGAACAAGCTGCTGTCTATTTACATGCATCTTGTTACTGCTCGGTCAGTGTTATCTGTATATTCAGCATGAATGAAGACGAAGCTTCTGTCAGTTTCAAACGTAAAAAAGGCATTNGGTCAGTGTTATCTGTATATTCAGCATGAATGAAGACGAAGCTTCTGTCAGTTTCAAACGTAAAAAAGGCATTAAACAGGTAGAATACCCGTGTGAAAAGATAAAAAAGGCAGGAGGGAAGAATGAAGAATATATAAGTTCGAATGTAAATACAGTTAAATCAAAGGATCATGGATGTAATTGTAGGTAACCGGCAAACTAACCTAGATAGCTTTTATTCTATCGATCTTTAAAGTAGGCTAGCACAAATAATCATTTTAACTAATACACAACTGTGTTTTGTATAACAAATTGTATCTTTTAGCATAATATTACGCCTTAACATTCTACACATAACATACTAAGAAATCCGTATTGTTCTTTCTTATGCCCATGGAAATGCATACCAAATAAAATAACTGAAGGTGATTGTCAAAGTATCTATGTCCGATTCATTGATTATAACAAAAAAATTAATAAAATGCGTACCTCCAGAGCTTGATTGGATGCAAGCCTATCCATAGACACCGCAGCAGGATTGGAAGCAATGAAAACCACAAAACAACGAAACCTAAATCACATATATTTAAGTTCACAGTTTCTACAGAAAAGGCGGAAAAAGAGGTATGCAAAAATGCTTTTCTTTCTATTCATGCTATCACCCCAGATCGAGCTAAGAGACTCTGCATGCTTCTTGCTGCAGGTAAATCGCCAAAAGATCAAAGGGGGAAAAAACCCCTGAAAATAAGAAAGCCAGAATCCCTTGTAAAATGTATCACTTATCATATAGCATCATTCCCTCAAAAAAAGGCCTACTATATCCCCAGAGTGTACAAGTATCTTAGCTCGAGTTTTAACGTGAAACTCACGTGGATTTTTTTTAAGGGAAAACATCCACATCTGAGGGTTGACTATAAGAACTGTCTAAAAGTTTTCAATGAGCTCTTTTATTAAATGTTTGGAAGGCCGCAGATAGACTCTTGCTGCAAATGCGAATTGCTTTCGCTGAACGATGTTACTAAAAGAGTGGAGAGTTAAAAAAAAAACGTTTTAGCGACATGCAAAATGTGCAGCAGAATTGTATAGAGACAGTACGGTAGAAGGAATTTTTATGGATTTCATGCAAAACCCCCAGCTACCTGAAATCCCAGATCAAGAGATATTATACCTTCGTCAGCTCATCCTTGATGTTTTCAACATACACAACATGGCAACTAATAAGGAAAATCTTTATTTATATCATGAAGACTTAGTAAAAAAAAGGGTCAAACGAGATACGCTCCTTCTTGTATGATTATTACATTACTAGTGAACTAGATGGAAATGTAAGGCATTTTCACATTTTTTTCTGATGGGGCAGCAGGGCAGAATAAGAACAATATTGTGGTAAGGATGTTGCTGGCTCTAGTATGCACTGGCCGTTTTGATATTGTACAGCATTATTTTCCGATAAGAGGCCATTAATATATGTCATGTGATCGCGATTTAGTGTGATCAAACAGAAAATCAGAAAATCTGATCATAGTATCTCTACCACAAAACAGTATATGGAGCTGATTTTGCATTCAACTGTTCAGACTGATAAATTCCATGTGAAGATGGTTGGAAGTGAAGAGGTCATTAATTTTAAGAATGGTGGTGTACACTTTATAAAAAAAAGAGGTTTTGTCTGTGGAGTCTCATTCAAGAAATTTACCGAGAAAGGAAACATAGAATTTCACTATTTCAAGTTTTATGGAGTTTGTATATTACAGTGAACACGCGGGAAAAGTTATGGCATGTCCATTCATCGGGGGCCTAGTAGAAAACACGTTTAATTTGAAGAGATTAAACAAAATCCTTTCACTCCCATCTATCAACACTTTCCCTTCATATATTCTGAAATGTGTGGCTATTTTCTCAAAACAAATTTAAGACCTTCAGAAGTTGAAGCCATACATCTCAGCTGAAGTCAAAGAATTTTAAAACAAGGTCTTCGTATGGCCCACAGATGATGGAGAGGAGGTTGAATAACTGTAAATTGTATGTTTGTTTCATAAAGGAATATGTATAGAGGGTTTTTGTTTGTTGTAATAAAACCACTTTTGTATGTTTCTTTTCTATGTGTTTTAATGCAAGTCGTTTGAGAAACCCCACACGTCCATCCTATAAAAAACGTTGATATAATAGTCATTATAAGGTTCTTTTCATGTCAGGCAACAATATGTTATTAACTAGACGATAATGAACCTATCAAAACGCTTTTAAATACAACAATGGTTGTATTACAATCAGAAAACTGTTTTTTTGCGTCTCTTGAAAAGTTTACAATTACAGACATGTGGGGTTTCTCAAATAACCGATTAAGTTGAGGTACGCATTCCTATTTACATGTTAGAAAATTATGAAACGACCAATGATTAATCATTTTATATAATTTTAAATTATATACTCTGCAGAGCCGGTAAATCTCCCGTATATTTAAGTTAATTATAATTTTCAGTGACTGGAAGTAAATCGTGGAATGAAGTAACTTAATACGTTTTCCCTGGTAGAAATATTCATTTATTTCCACTTTAATTGAAAGCATTAGGAAAAAAAGTTAGATCAGTAAAAATATTTTGTTACAATATTGTAATTTTAACAAAGCTGACTTTCCGTGCTGACGAAACTCAATGTTAGTGAATACAAAACGAATACTTAATTCACAATACGGGGACCAGAACAATGAAAATTATTGTCGTTTTGACGAAACTCTATTGTATTTCTGTTTTGGATAAATAGCGCGGAGGCATAAAATAAAAGACTTAATAAATGGAACATTGATTTGATAAAGGCAAAACCATATATTACTTAATCTCGTAAATAGGATGCAATAACATAATCGCTAGGCAACGGAAAAGCCTCGGTCATGAGATAGATATTGTCATACACAATCAAAAACAAAACAGTGACAAATCTTATCTTTCACGAAGTGTTCCTTTTCGAGAAAGAATGCCCAGAACCTCTTCCTAATTTATTTAAGTATTACCGATATTTTTATATATTTTTCTTGTAATCGTTCACAGACAATAACCGTGGAGAGATACGATAAACAAATAACTGGCATCCAAGTAGGTGTTCAATCAAAGTGCGGAAATTGGCAAACATTTGCTTTCCTACTCTTTCTAAAATAGTATAATTATCTTCGTTCGGGGACAATGGATAGGGAAGTCAAAGTCGCATGCGACTAAAAGATGCAGGGATTTGGAACACGGAACCGTCCGCTATGTTGGAATTCCTCACGCCCAAAAGATCCAAATTGTCAGTTCTACGCATAAAAAAGCACTTCCTAAACTGTTAATTTCACCCGAAACTTGCATTTATGCCAAAACATTTCCAAAAAAAATGGGAAATGGAATTGATCGATTCCTGAATCAGCAAAGTGGATGCGAGGCTCTTCCATGTAAGAGCCACATAGTCCTCTGGGAAGCAAAGTGGATGCGAGGCTCCTAGCCATGTACACTGGATGAGGCAGATCAGTGGTCATGGCACCAACCCCCAACTACCACCCTGCAAACCCTCACACACCCAATGCCCCCTCCACCGCACACCTACCCACCACTCACTTCACCCCCACCCCTTTCATCAACATCCCCATTACTGCCACCCCCTCACTAACATCCCTCTTCCTCACCAACCTCGTTCCCTCTCCTCTACCTCCCACCCCTTCACCAACCCCTCATCATAACCCCTATCCATTCCCACCCACTCAGCACACCCCCTACCTAGCCGCTCAACCACGAATCCCCGACCTCCCCTACAACCACCCTGTCTCCTTCCCTTCACCCATTCCATCGACCCCTTCTCTTCACAATCGTAAAAATCTATGAAACATCTAAAAAAATATTTTAAGTCCTAAAAATGTTATCATTTTTCCCACAAAAAATTTCAATTGAGTATTTATAACAAAACATTAAGAACATATTAATAATGTATCTTATAAATTAAATTTCGAAAGCTATTATTGTATTACTTATATATAATGTGTGACGCCTTCGATTCACCCACTTCAGGGCTTGTATTGTGTACAGATGGTGGAGCACACAACCCTTCCTACCACCACACCAGCCAGTAGTAAAAAACAACCATACCACCCTACTACACAAGCCACCCTAATCATCCACCCATACCAGCCGGCCATATGGTTCGACCATAACAAACGACCATTCCGAGTGACCACACCAAGCAACACGGACAAACCA
>NQII01001192.1:447546-506417 GCA_002778355.1 Clitarchus hookeri | reverse complement strand
ATTAAGCTATTACGTGAATTAATATTAATATTTCTGATGTTAATTACATTTTAAAGACGCTAGTTTACTTTATACTTAAACGAAACTACTACAGTAGAATCCAATGAAATGTAAGAACGGTAAACAAAATATATGTTTCCATCACATTTGTTGGCGATCAAGTTTTAGAATAACGGTTTGAGTGTTGTGAGATGTAAACGGACCAATGTTAAAAAAAAATGCTCCTTTCTAAATGTTTGTTTTATACCATAGCGCTTCCAGATGACCTGCCCGACATCTGCCCCTGGAGCCTCCTCCCCCGGCCCATGCAATACTTGGTTGTTTATACGAGGCTGCAGCAGTTGGCGCGCGAATGCTGCGGTCGTATCGGAATCAAAAACGTATTGCTGCGTCGTCAACCGCGCCGGACCCAAGCGCGCGAGTCGTCTCTTCGAGAGCAATGTTCTATGGAGCGCGGCTGGCGGCGTCGGCCTCTAGGCCGGCGGCCTCGGAACAGACCTAGCCGGAGGAACGGAGGGAGGGGCGCGCTGTTACACCGTGCACCGCCAGTGTTTCATATCGCGGCGCGGTGAATTACTGCGCACCGCCTGCCGTCCAGGGCTGCCACCACCGCGCTACCTCATTCCGAATATATGAATAAACAATAACTAACTGCGTGTCGAGCGGTTATATATTTTCGTGTAAAACAGACATTTTTACCACCCCTCCCTCCCTTGTTTATTTATCTCGTACCACGATGGGGCTAAGGAGAAATTAATTATTTAATGTGCAACTCTATTCGTGAACCGCCGCTGAAATAGGGCTGCCGATACGTTTGCAGGAACAGTAACCGAGTAGTGGCATTTTTACAACATGAAAATTGGAGCGGCATTTAAATTCTTTAACAGAGGCGTGACATGAATAATTTGCTATGGCGATAAATTGTTAATGTAACCTCTTGTTTAGTTCTTATCTGGAAAGTAAATAAACCATTATAATTTTTACGAAAAAAAAAAAACATTACATAATATATTATTTTATTTTGTATATTTATTGTTCTGTAAAAAATAACTTTTGAGATACTGTTAAACTGAGGCCAAAATGTTCGCAAAGCAAGTGTGATTTGTTTTTCTTAAGGAATCCTTTGTGTGATAGGTTTATGTGGAGAAATTCAGCTCGGGAAAATCTGAAAGTACTAGAGAGATCGGATTTCAGTTCGACAACTACAATTCAGAAGCGCAACATTTAGACGTTCCGGAAACTCGAATGTGCACTACAGGAAACTTTATTGGTAGGTTGCTACTTTAAAGCCCGACCTGCAACAGAAGAGGCATGCACCTAATAATAACAGTAATAATAATATTAATAAAGCCTTAATATTTTTGTTGTTGATTTGTAGTTCTCTTGTCTTGCAGTTTGTTATCAGAACGAGAAGATAATTATTCATGTTACTAGGCAGATTCATTACTGTAAATTGTAAAACTTAGTGTCAGTGATTCTTCCCCCCCCCCCTGGCAAGTAAGCTGTGTCCACGTAAACAGTAATAAGCTATAGCATACAACAGTAACTTTGCTTGAGACATTGCAGCAATTCATCCCCAATGCCAATAAGAGGATCGTGATGCATCATCTACAAACGCATCAACGTTTACCAGCGATGATCAGAAACGCTGCGATTCGCGTAGCAGTCTCTGTTTCAAACATTTGTATGTATTTTCAACTAGAGAGAACTTCGTCGTTTTTGAGACATGTCCCACAGTACTGAGAGCCACAGGTGAACATCTATGCCACAGTCGCCGAGTTCCGTACTGTGCCTTCGAGCACAGTGTCTTCTAAAAAGAGCGACAGCACTGAGCTAATTATCGTTCTGAGTCAATGCAAACGACTGTGGATTATTGCGAACTGGTCAATCACTCCGCGAGGAATTTTCCCGGGACAATGAGACATTTTCTTGGGATATAAAGTAGCCTATGTCACTTCCCGGCCCTCCAAATATCTCTGCACAAAAAATCACGTCGATCCGTTGATCCGTTACGACGTGAAAGAAGGACAAACAAACAAACAAACACACCTCCGCATTTATAATATTATTTTGGATGGTGACCTATATAAGAACTGGTGCGTGTTAATTCGAAATGGGGCCAAGGGTCATAATGCCGGTATCTACCTACCATACCACCAAGTTTCCGATGCTAAGAAGATCACGTACCCGACACACATTAGCGCTACGGAACTTTGATGACGACTTAATTTTTTTAATTCGCTGTTACGAAAATCGTTCCATATGATTTGTCATGTGTGCACGATACCATTTGGAAATAACCTTTACCTGAATGTTATAAGCGTGTGCAAAAAGTGTGCTAAGGCTGGTATTCATAGTCACTTTAGCGATGGAGATGCGCGTCACATTCGGTACGCAACTTGTTTTGGCAGAAATATCAGATTCTTAAACAATTCGCGTGTCGTATGCGCATTGGTTACAGTTGCAGGCGCTCTCGAAGTTACGAAAGGCCTTGACCTACCCTAAACGACTCACATCCCGTTAACTTCTCCTTGCACTCGCAAAAATGGCGTACGCCTTACATCGTTTCGATAACTGATAAACAATGCACTGGCAGATACAATTATTTTTAAGTGGTGACATACTTTTCCTGACGCACACGAATGGAGGGGCGCGAAATAATATAGGAAATTAGAAAAATTACCTCAAAAACCAGTGGATTAGATACGATTACATTACTGTTACTCGCTCGTCTTATCTTATTCTCGTGCAGCATAAGTATTATTTTTTTATCGCTACCAAGTAAATATGTTTAGATATTATCGGCGGAATTAGGAATACAACTAGTATCACTCATATTTCTGTGAGTACGAGTAATTTTTTTCCTAGGAAAGGAACTTTGAACGAATTCCATGGTACAATCTATAAAAGCTCTAATTTATGTTCGTTGTTTGTGCTGCTAATAAAGTGTTTACGAGAAAAATAACATCAGTTCCGTAGTGCTCGAGTAGCGAGAAGCAAAATATTAAAAATGAAAACAATTTTTTGAGATTCGAACATACATCAAATATATAAAAAGCTTGCTACCATAACCCTGCTATTACAACCTCACGACTACCAAGTAGATATTTCTGGAATATCAGTATTTACAGTATAATGATAGTTTCCATCCTTCCTATTACTATTCATATATTTTATTATTGCTCTTTGTTGTAGGTTTTCGATTTCACTTTTCAAATTTTTAATTGTAAGTTTCGTAATTTCACGCCACAGTAGAGAAAATAATGCCTCTGCAGAATAAATAGAACAAATTGTGTAACATTTCATATTTCATAAGCACATGTGTTCCAATTTCCGTTAGTACCGACTTTAGTACCATACATATTAATTAATTAATATTTTTAACAATGCATGTGCTCTTCGGTGAATCCATTTCAGTTAAATCCTTGTTGCTAACGGCCGATATCTGTAAACGTGCTTTGCATTTTTAGCCTCGCAGACAGGGCTCAGAAAATCATAGGACTCTCAAACGCATCGCGAAAGAGGTACTCACAAACCTCTTAATGATATCAAGCTCGGTTTAAAATATATTTAAGAGACCCTTAAGAGGCAGTCTCCTGTTATACGCGAGGAGTTTGTGGGACCGATTACGAAATGTTTCAGAATGCAACCACAACTATTGTATTGCAAACAAGTCACCTTCGGCGAAGTCTAAAATACATGTGACTATTTCCTCTTGATAAAAAAAATTTATTAATTATTATATTATGTATTTATAGTATAAACGTTTTTATTTATTATCAAAATAATAGTTATACATGTACAATAGCAGTAATTTTTTGAACTGCGTTGCCATGTTTTAGAAATACTGATTTTTTGACGAGACTATTAAACTTGCCCCCCGTATTTTTACGACGAGAACGGAATGGTTCTTTAATGTTACCATGCATGCTCTAAATATTTCGAGATGTGGCAGCTCTGTTTTTCGCATTTCGTAAGAAAAGGGAATGTGGTTATTGGTCATCAATGACTCCATTTCCTTTTTCACTGCATACTTCGACGGGGGTTTATTTTATTGCACTGAGTGGTAAGGCGTATTTTCCATAATAACAACAGACGTTTCCGGTAGTTTTGGCAATAACTGATTACGCATCCACTTTTCGAAGTTGGCAGAATTCATCTGCCCCTGGTAGTCCCCCACTACTCTGCCTGCTGGAAAAATTAGCAGTGCATTTTCAATAAATTAAGTTTTAGCACCTGCATGAACAACAATTAAACGGTTCGAAGAACTGCTGTTGGTTAATACACCACGTTCAGTATCACTTTGCCAACATTAGTTAAATGTAATGTTGCTATCAACCCAGGTTTCATCAATGTAAGTTATAGGGCGCCCCTCCATTCTGTAGTGGAGAATTTATTTTAAGTATTTACAACGCCAGTGGACAATGTGCGGTCTTTCCACCAATATTTTCCTAGAACCGTTACACAGTTTCCATTAAAACCCCATTTCTTTCAGTATCCGCCTGAGCATATGAACATCGCATGGAAAATCATTTTTTTTTTTCTCAAAGCAACGAGAAGTTTAGGACATGTTGGTACTTGTTTCTGTACTAAGTAAAAATCATTAATTACGTCTCTGATTACTCTCCTATCAAATAAGTCACAGTGTACATTTCTTTCATGTTACAAGCATCTGCACCTTCTTTGCGAATTCTGGAAACACTTCTCGTAGAAATTCCAGTGCATTCTGGTGCACGTAGATTAGATTGAGATAGTATATGCTTTATTTGACCATCAGTAGCTTCTTCGTCAAATTAATTTATCTCATGTCTGATCACCTCCCTCGCTTCGCTGTGCATAGCTCTCCCTTTCTTCCTGATATACTGTCCTGATACGCACCCGTTACTGTGACAGTGAGCTATAAACGACGGGAGATGGAAAGGGAGGGTTTGCGGCCCCAACCAACCCCAGCCACGCAGGCTTGCTTTCTCGTAAGCTCCCTACTATACATAATCGTTGGTCTACAGACCGGAACACAGCACATTATCAAAATGAGCTGTTCGCAGTTCGATACATGTAAAATAAAAATGCGAAAATATTTTTCGATAGCAAAAGCTATCTGTATGTTGACATGAATATTAACTTTGAAAATTGACAGTACCTATTGCCATATAAACTGTACTCTCAATTCCAAACTGCATATAATGGACATGCTTATTCCCCGATACTGAGCCCTATCACATTTAAGAAAATATGACCGTTCATGGAATTCGATATGAGTAAACAGGACGAGCGTATTACCTTCAATGTAATCGACTGCAGGATCGAATTCAATAAACATGGAAATATACCTGCAAACGCAAACACTCTCTGACCGATTCTTTACGGCCGGCTTGTATAGTGCGATTGTAGAGACACGACCATCAAAATAATGTTGTGACGACAGCAGAGAATATATATAAATATAATTGCTCATGCACGATAACTGTTTAGTTGTCTTTGAGCATCGTCAGCTTCAAGATGTACTTAATCTGCAGGGTTTCGATCTCCATACTCCTGGAAACTGTTGGGCGAGAAGAGCAAGAAGACAAACGACTGGCTAACCAAGTACTATCATCGACTGGATTGGGACGAAGGAAATATTCCATACCTTCAAGTGGGATATGAGCTGCATGACTTCCCAATGCAGTACCCGAAGGCCCTAATTTACATAGCTTGCCCTGAGCATAAAAAATAGTTGAGCGACTTGTGTAGAAACGATGTTAAAATCATCGATTCGCAGGACGAGTACAGATTTCCTTCGCTGAGCAAACTGGCAAAATTTTCGCCGACCAACAGCGACACGTCTGTGACAGGTCAGAACTATTCTGGGCCTGCGCACTGAATAACGTGCACCTGTTGCATAAATGGTGTGTCTTCCCTTTGAACCGGGAATCGGCTGTCTAAGGCTAGACGCGAAGCCACCCGAAATACTAGATAATTTTGTATTTCATATAGTGACATATAAGGTTGATCGACATCCACATTATTTATAAATGGGAAAAATTGACATGCTCGTTTAGTCGTCGCGTAGAGGTCTGATCGTCAGCATGACTACATTCTGTCCTGCTAACATTTGCGCAAGAACCAAGTTAGACTATGCTAGTGTTCAATATAGTTTTATCATAGAAGATGGATATCTGCGCATGTACACTGAGAGTTGAAATAGTAGCGGAATGTAGCATTGGAGATTTTCGCACTTTCCCCTGATGTATGAACCAACGCAATTTCAAGTGGACTGTCTGGGACATTCGGCCTTTGCCGTGTCCCATATGACGCCAAAGACTCAGCTGCCTTGCACTCCAGACCAAATCATTGCCCTGGCACAGACTCATGCTACCATCCACGCACTAGACTGCACCGTACAGTTGACTCAGGCGGGTCTACTCCCAGCAGCTGGAGCCCAAGACGAATGCTGCCACCTCAGACTGCCAGACGCCACCGAGTGCAACGTAGACGCCGGATACTCGTGTCAGTACCTAACACGAATAGTTCTGCTTCCGGATCCAGATATGAACTTGCACCCACTCGTCGCACTCCAGCGAGTTGTCTTCCTGGAGTTGCCGATGCTGGTTCTGCTACATACAGACCTGGGGTTGATGAGCCGGATGTTGGTACTGGCATCAACGAGCCATCGATCAAAGAGGAGCCGAATCTACACCGCAATGATAATGAAACGGTTGGTGAATCGGCGACAAGCATTGTTGCTGCTTGTGTCGCCGGTCTTCGTAGCGATGCTGTGATTTCTGCAGCACTTCCTTTAGCACTGCTGCTTAATAACATACATGAATTGCTCAGCCTTCTACGAGATACCCTAAATTCATAGTTGAAGTTCTGCACATTTAAAACATATAATAATAGACTGTTCAAATATTATTATAAAAATATTATTGATTGGTTTTTTATTATCTATAATGTATTATCCGTAAAATAAATTTTGTGAAAAAATTTGTTGTTTTTTTTTTTTTTATTAAAAGAAGTCCGGCTTTATATAAAACATATTAAATAAAAATACTTGCATTGAAAAATAAATCAAAAATTAAATATGACAATTTGCATGACCTCGTCACCATTCGGTACAGGTCTATGGCACTCTTGCCTAGAGCAAATTATCTCTGGTGGTTGAAGCATGAGTTGCCAGTGCGCTCTAGTGGGCGATACTAATAATAAATTGACAGTAGTTATGGTATGGAGTGAAAGGGGGCTGGAAGGGGTCGAGCGAATATCAGTAATTGGCCGACAGCACCACATATACTTTAAAAACGTAAACAAATGTGCCCACAGCCTGGTGGCTAAATCGATTATTATTATACTAGCACCACCTAGGTGATGTAAAAGTAGACTCATTAAATCCAAGATTGCAGCCTGCATCAAAGTACAGGGAGCGGCAGAAATAACTCCCGAATTTGCCACCGCCATGGGCTCGGCGCTAGTGGTGGTAGGCGGCCCGGGGTTGTGTCATAGTGCAGCACCACTGCTGCCATTTCAGTCGCCACCATGGCATGGAGCGGTGAACATCGTGCGTTCGTCCTTGAAACCTATTTTAAAAATGGCGATTCTGTAATCACAACGCAGAGATTATTTCGTACGTGCTTCGGAATAGGTCGGCACGGTGCAGTCCCTGACAGGAAAACCGTTCTATTGTGGGTTAAAAATTTTAGAGTCACAGGTTCGGCTTTAAAAAATGCACCGCCAGGTAGACCTCGCAGCGCTCGAACTCCACAGAACGTTCAATTACTCCAACAAGCAGTTACCAAATCTCCAAGACGTCCAGCCCGTAGGCACGCTGCCAGCTTGGGAATATCTGATCGTAGTGTGAGAAGAATTTTACACCAAGACCTCCACTTTCATCCGTACAAAATCATGGTTGTGCAGGAACTTAGTGAACGTGATTGGGCCAACCGTATTGCATCTTGACAGGCTATCCTGGAAAACTTTCCAACAGACGCAGTTGTGCTCTCAAGTGACGAACCACATTTTCATTTATCAGGATTCGTCAACAAACAGAATTTTCGATATTGGGCAGAAAATAATCCTCGGCAACTTCGTGAGCGACCTCTCCATAGCCAACGTGTCACTGTTTGGTGTGCTGTAGCAGACTTTGGAATAATAGGCCCGTATTTTGTTGAGGAGTAAGGACGAACAGTTACAGTAACGTCTCATCGTTACGTAGAGATGCTACACAACTTCCTGGAGCCGAAACTGAATGAACGTGTAAATCCTGCTGTATGGTTTCAACAGGATGGTGCCACCGCTCACACAGCAAGAGAATCTACGGCAGTCCTAAGACAAATGTTTCCAGGGCGTTTAATCTCACTGCGAGGCGACATCCCGTGGCCAGCTCGTTCACCCGATCTTACCGCCCGTGACGTCTTTCACTGCGGCTACCTGAAGAGTAGAGTCTATAAAAACAAACCGACGACAATCGATGAACTCAAAGCTGCTATCCGACACGAAATCGCGGAAATTCCACAAGAGATGACGAGGAGAGTAATGCGTAATTTCAGAGTGAGTCTTCAGACATGTATAGACAGTGACGGTCGGCATTTGAGTGAGATTATTTTTAAAAAGTAAGTGAAAATTACAAAAAGGTTATGTTTAAAAATTAAGTGACTATTAAAAGAAGATTTTTTAAAAATTAAGGGACAATTAAAAAAAGATTTTTTTTAAAGGTTAAGTGAAAATGTAAAACAAACTGTGTTTAAACATTAAGTGAAAATTAAAAAAAATATTATGTTTAAAGATTAAGTAAAAATTAAAAAAGGTACGTTTAAAAATTAAGTGAAAATTAAAAAAAAATTAATTAAACTAAATGGCAAACATAATTACTATAGATGGTTTAATAAAATTTTGACTATAATCGTTTGTGTATTTTTTACTAGCCTTTCACATTCGGGAGTTATTTCTGCCGCTTCCTGTATAAAAAAATGACGAACCAAAAAAGAAAACGCAATGGCAGATTAGATAACTGCCAAAAACAAGATGACGACAGGAAACAAGATGGCTGCCCTAGCTGTGACGCCTACCAAGATGACTGCTGTAAACAATATGGCCACCGGATGGCACCTACGTCGACTTCCCTGTTTCCTTGTGTCCGACACATCATATGTATTTTAATGACGCTGCAGGCCATAGATTCTACCCTGTATGGCAGCTCGGTAATGTACTTTAAAGACTGGAAACGATACAAATTGATTTGTTTCCACCCGCAAAATTTTGGTAGGGAGAATGCCAACATAATATTTTTTGGCCAACATAAAGTATATTTTTCAGAGAAGCATTTAACATTCAGGGGCTGGCGAGGAACTGCAAGACAGACTGTGGTTAGAGAAGGGTAGGTGGCAGTTTGTAGTTTGCTAGTCTAGACGTTTGTAAGGTACAGGGGGAATAAACTGCACTTGCATGTTAATATAAATCTGATATTTTTAATACCGTACGCCACCTGCGGAAGTGTTTCCTGGCGATAGATGGATGATCAGGTCAGGGGTACAAAGGGCTAAATGGAATGTTCGTGCCTAAAAAAAAAAACGCCACAAGGAAATGGCGTCATGCTGAAGTTCCAAGTTGAAACTTTATAATGCAAAGAGAGCCATGAAATGAAGGGAATTCTTAATCAGAGTTTACTCTGANGAAGTTCCAAGTTGAAACTTTATAATGCAAAGAGAGCCATGAAATGAAGGGAATTCTTAATCAGAGTTTACTCTGATAACTCGGTGGTCATAAATTACTCGTGAAACCGGAAGAACAATCACATGTTCGGCGTCGTATCATATTCATCTTAACGACCATAAGTTACTAACCATCAAGCCACATACATGAGGGGGATGTAACAACAATTTCAATGATGATGGAGAAGGTCGCCAGCGTCCATTCGAGACAGGGAACTCCGGATGGGAAACGCCTCCGTCGAAGATAACTACCAAAACAAAGTTAGGATGCCCATTTCAGTGGAATAAATTACAATTTACAGAACTTTGTAAATTAATGTGATGTAGGCCTACTAATGTAATACTTACATACATGACCAGCATTTTATGAAGACCACAGTTCACAATGTATGCACAAAGGTAGGTTCTGAATCTTCGATGCAGCCATGACCACGTCACTCGAAGCTCTGTTGCATCTGGTCAAATATCCCTGGAGTAATTCGAATGCTATCACAGGCAGCTAGTTCTTCTTCCGCCTCCAAGACTTGTTGGCTCACTCATAGCATCGGGGTTAGCATGCGTGGCACTAAACTGTGTGCAAGCTACCATACANGCTCACTCATAGCATCGGGGTTAGCATGCGTGGCACTAAACTGTGTGCAAGCTACCATACAGGCGTCAGTTAAATATTGTTGTTATAATTCGGCTTTTTTGTCCGCTACTATGATGCGCACGTCACGTGGATACGTGCTATTCAAAGNCGTGGATACGTTAGAAGAATTTAATCTGATATCTGTATGCATAACGCGACTAAAATCTATTGTCATCCACCTTCCATGTTTCTTAATGATATACGTGGCGGTACTTTTCAAAAATAAAATTTACATAAACTATTTAAATTGAAGGGCTGCCATTTAACTTTGGTGTTATTCACTCCAAACCTCCACAAATTTAACGGAAACTGGGACTTAAGTGGCTAAACGGTTGCCTTGAAGTAAGTCCTGCCGAATGTTTTACTTAACCGCAATATTCCGGTTAAGTGTTTTCGTTTATTAAGAAAATCAACAATTTCTCAATGGATCTCTATTTTAATCTTTTATTTATTTTTACTGTCATTCGGTGTACCAGCTCAAACATAACCAAGGCTTAGTTCCCGTGGGATAAAATATTTTATAATGTATAGTTTTAAGCCCGTAAACCAGGATGAACATCCTTTCCCGAGCCGGAAATCGAATTCGGTGGCCATAGAGTTGCAGTTTACTTTCCGACAAGTAACGAATACAGAGTGTCAGGTAATTCGCGGATACGGACTGCACCACACGAATCTGTAATCAAAACTAAGTAGAAAATACTCTTTGTTAAAAGTTTACGAGACCCTTCGTTTACAAGAAAAATTATATGAAATGTCTAAAAACCATTGTAACTAACATGTGGTATTCCAATAAGATAAAGGTGGGGTGGTGTGGCAATGCTGCAACTAATGTGTTGGTCGCAAGGCATACGGCAAGAGAACAAGAGGATCTCAGTAGTGCCAGAGAGGCCATGGAGTTCACATGCAGTGAGTACTGGTACATGGCAATGGCCATGTGTGCAGCAGGTGGCCAAGATCCGTGCATGCTGCATGCATCTAGAGTGCGGGAAAGTGCATTGCTATTGGCTTTGCACACTTTGAACATCTGTTATGATGTTTCGGCGTTTTGTATGTTGAGGCTGTATTCCGTTCATAACGTGAAATAAAGTCATTTTATCTATATTTATGTTGCTTTTATAGTAAACTAAGGACTTTACTCTGTTTTACTAAATCATATTTTCTCCTTAGTTTTGATCACAGATTCGTGTGGTGCAGTCAGTATACGCGAATTACCTGACAGCCTGTATAATATAAATATGGCAATGACCATTGTTGGTATAATGTTGGTTACACAAAAGTAGCCCAACTTAACAATTAGTCCAAATACCAACTGTTGTATTCTCAACATTTACACAACATAAAACCGACTAAATTTAATATAAATAGAAAAAGTTCAGGTCATGAAAAACCTTGATATAAAATACCTTTATAGAATACCTTCATAAATAACAAGCAAGTGGCATTGTTTTCATTCAAAGAAGTTGTTCCATACTTTTCATAAAATGTCAGTTGCCCAACGTTGGCACAACAGTAAAACACGTACCTATTACCATAAATATGTTTACCAACTTGTTACAAGCCACCAACCATTAAAAATAAAAACACTATTACACTTGCAATAGTTTATGACAATNATGTTTACCAACTTGTTACAAGCCACCAACCATTAAAAATAAAAACACTATTACACTTGCAATAGTTTATGACAATATCTGATTTAGTAACATAGTTCTCTGGAGGGCTCTTAGTAATCTCACAATATTTTCGAGGTAGCAAATTTGTTTTCGGCATTTTAGGTTCGGCCAACGTTGTATTAATTTAAGTGTTTTAGCCCGACATATTGCCAACCTTTCCAGCCAAATTACAACGTTGGGCCAACATGCGTAGCTACTGGAGCACATTGTCTCCCCGCGTTGAAGTTATTTTTGACAACGTTTAAAGTGACGGGGTTTGATTCAATTATTGATTCTATACAAGGCCTATTTTCAAAGTAAATTTATGATGCACTTACATTCGTTATTGATGTCCTAGTTCTTCCAGCATTTAAGCATATGTGACAATCTGCATCGTTAAAAGAAAACATGACGAGAAATACAAACAAATTATGTCTTACGCTATAGTTGATCATATATTGCAGAATTATGCAGTTGTGTTTGCTAAGTAGAAAACAACTTATTCGTTACTCAGGGATGAATATTATTTACATAACACGGTGTGAATAAGCTGGGTGAGTCAGTTATTGCTAGTTAAAAAGTAATTTTTGTTTATTTAAGTAAATATATTTTAACTCGAAATCACAGTGAACTTGTTCATTCTTTACTTTATGAACTGTTGTAAATGTAACCAAAAATCTGAGAAATGCTGTTCATCGTCAAGTGAAATTCTGGCCTTCCTCACAATGTTCTGTCCATCAACGCGATCTTTTTGTGAGGGAGCATCCACTGAGCCGTGAAACTTCCTTTATTAACTTGCCTCTACGTGGATTATACTTGACGCGAATGCGATGAAATGACAGCCAAGTAGATGTTTCGAACTCGTTACAGTGTTGTACTTTCGGATTTAGGGATTATTTTTGCAGCGACAGCGCTGCTTGGAACATGCTGATGACTTTCGCTTCTATTACTCGATTAAATTCGCTATTTCAGTAGCAGCTAGCAATTGTCAGTTTTAATTAATTAGTAGTTCTGAATATGTCTTTGAAGAAGGCTAAGTTATAAAAATATATGTTAAAAATATAAATTATGCGGCATTTTACACAGCGTATTCAGGAGAAATGTCTCAGTCATGAATTAAAAACAAAAAAACTAAATAATTAGTCTGCTTGATTATATTTACTTGTATAGGGACCTTTCGTATTTTGGCTTGCAGTATAGATCCTCAATATTATTTCCTTATGTATTCTTAAATTCTATAAAACTTGTTGATATTCTCTTATTGCCATCTAAAAGTTTATTAATCAAATGTTTCTTAAAAGTTCGTTTCAAAGTTCGATCGGCTTTAAAACTAACACTTAAGCAATTTGTTCTAAATAGGTTACTAAAGGCTCAGAGAATAGGGTTTCAAACTCGAAAAAAGAAAAAGAAATTTATTTATTACAAGAGATTTTCATGCAGTTACTAGTTGCTATATAAATACAGTAACACGTTACATTTAGACTCAGTAAAATATTTCAAGTTTATACGAAATACTAAAATATCTCGTCTTGAATACAATAAACTACCCGTCTTAGACGCGTCATTCTACAATGAGAAAAAATAATCACTATACATATGTGAAATTTCGTTTACATATTTTTAATTAATCATGGGAAAAATAAATCCTTTCCTGTAAGTCCGTACCGATTAATTTGGTCACTGAAAATAGTGTGATTTGATTACGTACAGATTAGCTAAAGGAATGTAGTAACAATGGTAACATTAATATTTCGAATCTGTCAAGATTCAACTTATGGACGCATTGGTTGTACGTACATGCTAATCACAGTTATTACATGTGGAGGAACGATGCGTACTGGCGAACGAACATAAGCGTACTTAAGATAGATTATGTCAGCCTTGACAAGCCTCACTCCCCGTAAAATAAAAATTAAAAACTTACAAATAATAAATTTATAAGTGAATTTATTTGTATTACTTTAAAACTGAAGTACTAAAATAATCCCCGTATGAACTACGCTTAATAAATGGCTGCATTAAATGGTTTTATATTTTATCAGCTAAGTTCTTTCCAATATAAACATTCCCGCACAGGACATTTGGATACACCATTAGTCCTCAACCAATGTTGTCAACAACAAAGGATGGAAGGGGATACTAAGACGGGATAAGACTGTGTTCCGTTTGGTGTTTTATGGTAAATTTTGACTTTTGTGAATCGAAATACAACCAATGCCCCATTTAACTGATTTATATTACTTAATAATGCTTTGTAACGGCTGTTCACAGTAAAATATTTTTTTTTTGAAACCCCTGTCGATGATCTACTTGTGTGCACAGGCGTATTCTTCCACCATGTGCCAAGTTAACGTTGCCGTGAGCTTGATTACTTTACCCATGCGTCGGCCAAGTGAAACTAACAAACTAATAGAAACGTAAATATTTTACAAATTTGCTAATTCCTACACTTATAATTCTTAAAGAAATCAAGCAGTAAATGAATTAATTTCTCTAATGAAAAATGTTTATTTAACTCTCTTATTTAAACGTTAAGACGTGGAAATACTTTCTCTGTATGACAGTGTAAAGGATTACTGAGTAATTTATACACCCGTACGAGTTACGTTTGTCCAATGGCTGCACCTCTGAGACTGTCTGTACGTAAATCAATCAGCCATTCATTGTCGTTTTGGCCTCCAGGGCGTATCACACAGATTTCTGTCCAGTGACGGGACCACGGTGGAGTGACAGCCAGACTAGTCGCCTCCCACCAAGGAGAACCGGGTTCGATTCCAGTCAAGGTCACTCGGATCTTTGCATGTGAAAAACGCAGAGGACATTGCCGTTGTCCGGCGGGTTTTTTTCGGGGTTCTCCCATTTCTCCCACCCTGGCATTCCGCCACTGCTCCACCTCTGTCTTGTTTCACCCTCAGCAGGGAGTCCAACGCACCGGTGTTAATCGCCGACCAAAACAATTAAACTCAACTCTTCGGTGACAAAGACCCCAGCATGTTTGCAGTTTTGCCTGATCCTCAACAAACCAGTAACATCTCCGTGGCGCTAGTGCAAACGTTCCGCCCCGCGGATCGACTTGCAGAGGGCGGTACTGGCGCGGCCAATCCTCGCCCAGATAGTGATCCGGCGCTGCTACTCATTGGCTCCCGCCACTCTCGCTCCCGTTAATGTTGTTCCAGGACCAATTTCTCCCCAAAATTTTGAGAAAACAAAATTGTTTTAAAATAACATTGAAAATGTATTTTTTTCAGTGCAAATACGATACATTTTAATTACAGCCTTAATTTGTACAAATTTCATAAGTGATTCAAATACAAAGTTCGATTTCAGCTAGAGTTTAGGCCTAGCGCTAACAGGTTTTGCTTTAAATACATATATCAAAAGTCGGAATTTAAGTAAGAACAACCCACATAGCAAATTTCTACGTTTATTAAATTCTCGTTATCATAACAATTATTTTTGAGCTCTGGACCAACACATTTAATTTAGTTAGATCTTATGATTTTAAGAAAAAAGAATACGTCTAATATTCCTATATCTAGTTTAATTATTTTTGAAAACTTATGAAAAAAGACTAATAAACTAAAATGTATTAAAAAAAGTTTGATTTTTGAACACTCTTAAGGTTGCTGTCTGCCTGGACCCCAAAGAGAACGTAGATCTTCAATCGTATATTTGCCATTTAAAAACTCTTTTCACAGTGTATTCTAGAGCGGTGTCTACTTGCGAATGACATTTAAGAAAATGTTAACACCAGAATGCTTGTTCCCGTTTTCCAATTAAATTTCAAACATTTATTTTTTAAATGGAAAAAGTGGCAAAGACGATAATTTAACAATAATTTGCAAGTGTGATACTTCCGGTACAATCTGAGTAAAACGCCATAAGATACGTGCATCATACCTCTTACTACGGTAATATAAAATGATAGGGTGAACACTGAAAGTCTTTTAGAGGCTAGTCGACGTGACAAAGACTGCACGCCAGTGCGGTGGATTGCGCGTAAGGGCGAACATATATTCGATGCTCGCGCGTACGTCGCCCTTAGAGCTCCCACGCTTCCAGGCCGCGAGCACGCAGAACATCTCCAAGCTGTGGCCGTGGTACTGCGGCCCTGGCCAACGAGACACTGCAGCATCCACAAGGAGCAAATGCGTGGGAGCTACACTTCAATGTACACTGCGTCGAGCTCTTGTGCATGCTGGACTTATATTGCTAGCATAGAAACATTTGTGAGAGCGCGTCAAGGTGACTTTGCTCTTATTACACTCTAAACCCGAATTAGCGATACCAATGATTGAAATAACATTTACTGGAAGTCAGTTGATAAGCTTTTGCCGACTGGCGAATGAAGGAAATTAACTGAGAACAAGTGACGTACAGATGTGGAATTCTTGACATTTAGTGGGAAACAAAAATAAATCAGTGAAAATCAGCCACCATATAAATTAGTTATCAGGAGCTGATTCACAAATGCTCAATATTAACTTTTTTCACTTATTTGGCTCAATTCTCACTATTTCCAGTTAAGAGTGTAACTTTTGTTTTTCCTACTGTTCGTCCAGTGCAAAACTGGTGAAGTTGGTTTAAGATGATGACTTCAAATAGTACACTTTTTATAATAGGCAACACTTCGTGTTTTCAAACTCTCCGGTATTTTCACGTCAGCAGCTGTAGGCTTACAACGATAGCGTGATATCACAGAATTTTCTTTGTAAAATTTGCAATATATTAAAATAATAATATTTTTCAATACAACTAGTAATAATAAACTGAGAATAGGTATTTTGGCATTTTCCTAAGGATCAATATGTTTGATAATTAATAAATTTCCATATTATTTGTGGTGTTCGCAATGCTACTGCAACGTGAGAATATAAAGAGGAAGGCGGGAATATAGTCCACTCATAGNTTCGTGTTTTCAAACTCTCCGGTATTTTCACGTCAGCAGCTGTAGGCTTACAACGATAGCGTGATATCACAGAATTGTCTTTGTAAAATTTGCAATATATTAAAATAATAATATTTTTCAATACAACTAGTAATAATAAACTGAGAATAGGTATTTTGGCATTTTCCTAAGGATCAATATGTTTGATATTTAATAAATTTCCACATTATTTGTGGTGTTCGCAATGCTACTGCAACGTGAGAATATAAAGAGGAAGGCGGGAATATAGTCCACTCATAGTNATTATTTGTGGTGTTCGCAATGCTACTGCAACGTGAGAATATAAAGAGGAAGGCGGGAATATAGTCCACTCATAGTTCATTCACGGATACTTACAAATTTTCTGAAGCCTTACTTAAGTTCAATTTCAAACATTTTCCTCCAACTCATGTCAAAAAAGCTTAAATGTGTCTAGAAAATTACACCAAAAGGACAACGCACCGCATTTATGCGCACTATTTGTAATACTATTTTGCATAAGTAGGTACTATTTATTACCAGCCATTATCAGTACAACTATGTTCTCATTGCTTTTATTAATATTAATTATAAATGAAATATTATTATTTGTAAATAAAATAGAAATGAGATTCTAAGTCAACCAAAAATAAGATACTATAACATTCACAAAAGTATACAATGCTTCCTATACATAACATAACTAAGAAACAACCAAACGCGTTACACACGGTGTGATTTTTCAAAAGAAAGTGTGTGGAAATCGTGTATAGACTATACAAGGCTTGTGATATATGAGATATTTACGAAACAACCAGATACAAGGAGTAATTTTCAAATGTATGATTCAAAAAGCGTCAAGTTACTGCGAACATACTATAAAGTGTGAGACCGCTGAGACCTCCGTCACATGTTAGCTGCAGAGGGCAACCTCTGTAACTACAGTTTGGGAGGGTGCAGGGAGTTGGGAGGGGGCCAATCTCACTCCTTCCTAATCTCNAGGGCAACCTCTGTAACTACAGTTTGGGAGGGTGCAGGGAGTTGGGAGGGGGCCAATCTCACTCCTTCCTAATCTCACTGTAGGCTATGAAAAAACCCCATTGAGTGGTAAAGGGCCCCTCACGGGGCCTGGTCTACCCCCGCTCTGAACTTCGGCAGTGATGAACAATGGCCTCCGTCACATACTCTGTACCGCGACCTTACTGGGCTGGAACTGCCGGCCGCTGCTGTGGATTGGATAAGTTGCTCATCTCGCACCACTTAGAGAGCCTAGCCATCGCCGGCGTGCTCCTGTGTCTTTCTCTGAGCCGCTTGCCGCTGCGGTCCTCTGGCCAAGGCCTTCACACTACCACTTGCCGGTTAAAACACAGGCTGTTCGGAAACTCAGTACCCGAACTCCAGGCAGAGTTTCTTTGGGCCAACACTAACAAAAAGGTCCTGTACACTTATATCCGGAAACGTACTCTTATATAAAATAAATGTGTTCAAAATTGCCGCTTAAAACACCTGCACAACAAAGCGGTGCGATTATGCATGCAGGTTAAGTTGCATAGGTCGTAGGCGCGATACTAAATTATGTATTACACATGCAGCGTCGCGCGCCTGCCTCATATGCAACTTATCCTTGTATATCAGGCGTCGTACGCCGCAACATTAGACATAGTTCAATTATATAAAAATACGTTTCCGGATATGGACGGTNGCAGCGTCGCGCGCCTGCCTCATATGCAACTTATCCTTGTATATCAGGCGTCGTACGCCGCAACATTAGACATAGTTCAATTATATAAAAATACGTTTCCGGATATGGACGGTTAACAGCACAAGCAGATCAGTCCGTTATTTATATTATTATTAATAAAGTTCATGACAGGAATAAATATGACCGAATTTTTATTACATTAAATACTTAACTTCAAAAGCAAATAAGTAATGAGGTGGAGAGAATATTTTTCATGAAAAAAGTGATATAAACAGTTTTACTTCAAGGCGATGTTTCTCATCAACATAACTACATGTACTTGCTCTTGTTGTGGAATGAACCCTCCACATATGTACATATGAGACTTTTATTCCAATATTGGTCCAATGAAAGTATGTCGGGTGTTTGGGCACTGAATTTCCGAACACGCTGTATAAGTTGACGATATTTTAGTACATGCCCTGCTCTTCAGTCTCCTCCACTTCCACACTGGTATTACGGGCTGCCATGTCATAGGTCCTTCTAGATAAACTAAGCTCTTTTGAATACGCTGTTTACGACCGACTTACATGCGCATTCGATATTCTTCCACCATATGTAAATTAAGCATTGCATTGGGTCTGATCACTTTAATAAGGCGTCATACAAGTGGAACTGTGACATTATTTCAAAAATAACTATCTAACAAATTTGTCGATTCTTACACCTATAAGCATTAAAATTGCAGAAAGCATAACGACTAATATTAGTATTCACAAATGTTTACCTTACACTAAAACATTTAACGTTTAAAATTTGGAACGACGTTCCCTCCAGCATTACCAACATTACTTGGCGCATTCAAGTCAGTATGCCGTTCAAAATATATGCACTTAGGGGGAGAGCATTTCCCGATGGTTGAATTACGAAGTGCTCAATTAATCGTGAGCAACCTATATTAAACAAACCTGCGATACCTGTCGGTGTTTATCGATTGTTATCTCGTAGTAATTATTTTTAAATTAAAGTGACACTAAACGTTGCATTGGTGTAATAGTCTGAGGCGAACGGTTCTTAAGAATACATTGCTACGTTTGCTGTAGGCTGACAGAAAGATATGCAACCTATTTCCCACGCTTTTACACTGCAAGGTAACATGTTAAAAGTCCTGGGTAAGTAATGAATATGTTATATAAGTGGACTTTATATACAATTTTCCAAAATTTAGTATATATGTCGCCTTCGCCCTACCCCATAGGATTAGTACATTACGACAATAGTAAAATGTGCTGTCACGTATTTAGTCAACCACTTAAAAAAGAAAACAACCCGTTAGGAAGTGGAACACATATATATGGCGGTGTATAGTAGTATTTGTAACACGTATTTTTAGATAGTTTTTTTATTGTGGTGGGGAAAGACGGCAACGTCTCATGTCATTAGTTATGAGTACAGGCCTGAAATGAAGTAACATAGTTGATCTGATTCCATACAACAAAGCAGTACGTCAAGAGTGAAAACTGAAAAATAAATTATTATATAATCAAAAACTAGTAAAAATATACGTCGCGCAGTATTTGTTTCGGTTTATTAGATGTTTACTTTTGTGGGTACGTAGTCAGAAACAACGCAGTATAAGACAGTTACGTATTACGTGCTTCGGCGTATAAATAAAGCGAACTTACATGGTATATATTGAACTGAAAAGCAGCTACGTTATACTGAAAGCAGGTAAAGAATTTCGCCTCTTGAGTAGAGAAACTGTAAAATCTGTGGTGGTAAAATTCTGTTATTATGTCATGAGCCAAGTATTAAATAATGTAAATATATCTGTACTTTCATAGTGTTACGAGTTGTGGTCAGGCCCTTAGCTGAGCGACCTGCCTGATCACACCTTCAATTATTTGTCCAGGACACGGACCGTGATCGCTGAAATTAGTTATGAAATCGCAAACCACAGAACCCCCTCCACCGGCAAGTAAATGGGGACAACGCAACCGATATAGGACAGTGTAGTCCGCGGGCGGTGTCTTTTGTCGTCGGGCCATTGGAACGAGAAGATCACTGAATATGGGTGTGTCCGGCCATCGACTTGCGCCATCTTAATGAGCCTCCGGAATCATGAATAATATGGGGACTCACCAATTAGACTTTTCTCAAAACGTGGCTGGTTAAATCTTTATAAAATAATATATTTTGATAATTGAGTATACACGTATAGCTCCCCCCGTTCATATTCAATCATATTTATATTGAAATAATATTGCACATTTTTAATGTTAAATATACCTATTTTATATAGTGTTCATTACATAACTCTTGTCAATAACTTGTTACGACCCTATATCCCCGTTAAGGATAAATATCACTAATATATCTAAATCATAACAATATGCAGGTCTGTAACAAGAGTTGGTACTGCAAATACAACGTATTTATTGGCTGCCAGGAAAGAACAAAAAAAAACACCAAACTACTGAATATAGGTTGCCGGCTCAAGTTTGTCTTCAACTATTTCGTTTACTAGTTTTAAATAAATCGAAAATGCACATGCAGAAAATAATGATCGCAGACTAAAATTACAGTGTTCACCAATATAAAGATACGAAATAAAATTCCCCGCCATTAAAAAAAATGTGGAGAGTATGATTTTAGCAATTAATTCACAAGCATTTTTCTGAAAAATTTTAACTTTAAGAGACAAAATTACAATAAAAGAAGTGTTACCAAAGAATTGCGTTTTGAAACTTATTAGGCGAGTGTGCTGACTTTACATGAAATAATGCAACATATATTTTTAAACATACAAAACCAAAACGATAAAGTATGTATTTCACAGGGATAAAAATATACCTAATATATTCCATAATAAGCTGTTTTTACTGGTACACTATCACAAAAAGTAAACGAATTAGAGAATATTCACAATTTACGAATCCTCTTCTAAAGGTACAATCAAATTTACGCGAAATATTGATAACACACGGCTGCAGCAATCTGTCAACTATGACATTAATTATCAATAACAAAGAAGACTGTGTAATAGATATGTATAAATTACACAGATTTCTTTATACGCACTCTTAAAACACGCATTCACACAAACCCACATATTGCTTTCTCCCTTTCTCGATAACTCTTGTCAGAAAAAATAGCCGTGGGAAAATTAACACACACGGTAAGTTTCTTAAAATATCCTGATCATCGAGGTGTCTTTGGGTTTACTTATAGCGAAATGTTTGCCTATTAATATGCGAGCAGTGATAGAACCGCTCGTTCACACCGTCTTCTACAATACTGCGGTGGACGCACCCACGAACCTTCCAGGAGAGATCCAGCACTTCGCGAATCACTTCCAGAAAACTCACAGCCTCATTTTCCGCGGGTGTCCGCCCTCAGCGCTCTCGTAGCTGACCTGCAGCTGACCCCGATCGCACCACACTCTACACTCACCAAGGTTAACCGGGTTCAACCCCCGGCCGGGTCACTCCCTGGTTTTCGCAAGTGGGAATCGTGACGGACGANTATATGCAACCTATTTCCCACGCTTTTACACTGCAAGGTAACATGTTAAAAGTCCTGGGTAAGTAATGAATATGTTATATAAGTGGACTTTATATACAATTTTCCAAAATTTAGTATATATGTCGCCTTCNCTGGGTAAGTAATGAATATGTTATATAAGTGGACTTTATATACAATTTTCCAAAATTTAGTATATATGTCGCCTTCCCCCTACCCCATAGGATTAGTACATTACGACAATAGTAAAATGTGCTGTCACGTATTTAGTCAACCACTTAAAAAAGAAAACAACCCGTTAGGAAGTGGAACACATATATATGGCGGTGTATAGTAGTATTTGTAACACGTATTTTTAGATAGTTTTTTTTTGTGGTGGGGAAAGACGGCAACGTCTCATGTCATTAGTTATGAGTACAGGCCTGAAATGAAGTAACATAGTTGATCTGATTCCATACAACAAAGCAGTACGTCAAGAGTGAAAACTGAAAATTAAATTATTATATAATAAAAAACTAGTAAAAATATACGTCGCGCAGTATTTGTTTCGGTTTATTAGATGTTTACTTTTGTGGTTACGTAGTCAGAAACAACGCAGCATAAGACAGTTACGTATTACGTGCTTCGGCGTATAAATAAAGCGAACTTACATAGTATATATTGAACTGAAAAGCAGCTACGTTATACTGAAAGCAGGTAAAGAATTTCGCCTCTTGAGTAGAGAAACTGTAAAATCTGTGGTGGTAAAATTCTGTTATTATGTCATGAGCCAAGTATTAAATAATGTAAATATATCTGTACTTTCATAGTGTTACGAGTTGTGGTCAGGCCTTAGCTGAGCGGCCTGCCTGATAACACCTTCACTTATTTGTCCAGGACACGGACCGTGATCGCTGAAATTAGTTATGAAATCGCAAACCACAGAACCCCCTCCACCGGCAAGTAAATGGGGACAACGCAACCGATATAGGACAGTGTAGTCCGCGGGCGGTGTCTTTTGTCGTCGGGCCATTGGAACGAGAAGATCACTGAATATGGGTGTGTCCGGCCATCGACTTGCGCCATCTTAATGAGCCTCCGGAATCATGAATAATATGGGGACTCACCAATTAGACTTTTCTCAAAACGTGGCTGGTTAAATCTTTATAAAATAATATATTTTGATATTTGAGTATACACGTATAGCTAGCTCCCCCCGTTCATATTCAATCATATTTATATTGAAATAATATTGCACATTTTTAATGTTAAATATACCTATTTTATAAAGTGTTCATTACATAACTCTTGTCAATAACTTGTTACGCCCCTATATCCCCGTTAAGGATAAATATCACCAAAATATCTAAATCATAACAATATGCAGGTCTGTAACAAGAGTTGGTACTGCAAATACAACGTATTTATTGGCTGCCAGGAAAGAACAAAAAAAACACCAAACAACTGGATATAGGTTGCCGGCTCAAGTTTGTCTTCAACTATTTCGTTTACTGGTTTTAAATAAATCGAAAATGCACATGCAGAAAATAATGATCGCAGACTAAAATTACAGTGTTCACCAATATAAAGATACAAAATAAAATTCCCCGCCATTAAAAAAAATGTGGAGAGTATGATTTTAGCAATTAATTCACAAGCCTTTTTCTGAAAAATTTTAACTTTAAGAGACAAAATTACAATAAAAAAAGTGTTACCAAAGAATTGCGTTTTGAAACTTATTAGGCGAGTGTGCTGACTTTACATGAAAAAATGCAACATATATTTTTAAACATACAAAACCAAAACGATAAAGTATGTATTTCACAGGGATAAAAATAGACCTAATATATTCCATAATAAGCTGTTTTGACTGGTACACTATCACAAAAAGTAAACGAATTAGAGAATATTCACAATTTACGAATCCTCTTCTAAAGGTACAATCAAATTTACGCGAAATATTGATAACACACGGCTGCAGCAATCTGTCAACTATGACATTAATTGTCAATAAGAAAGAAGACTGTGTAATAGATATGTATAAATTACACAGATTTCTTTATACGCACGCTTAAAACACGCATTCACACAAACCCACATATTGCTTTCTCCCTTTCTCGATAACTCTTGTCAGAAAAAATAGCCGTGGGAAAATTAACACACACGGTAAGTTTCTTAAAATATCCTGATCATCGAGGTGTCTTTGGGTTTACTTATAGCGAAATGTTTGCCTATTAGTACGCGAGCAGTGATAGAACCGCTCGTTCACACCGTCTTCTACAATACTGCGGCGGACGCACACACAAACCTTCCAGGAGAGATCCAGCACTTCGCGAATCACTTCCAGAAAACTCACAGCCTCATTTTCCGCGGGTGTCCGCCCTCAGCGCTCTCGTAGCTGACCTGCAGCTGACCCCGATCGCACCACACTCTACATTCACCAAGGTTAACCGGGTTCAACCCCCGGCCGGGTCACTCCCTGGTTTTCGCAAGTGGGAATCGTGACGGACGANTTCACCAAGGTTAACCGGGTTCAACCCCCGGCCGGGTCACTCCCTGGTTTTCGCAAGTGGGAATCGTGACGGACGATGCCGCTGGTCGGCAGGATTTCTTGCGAATCTCCCGTTTTCCCGCCCTTGCATTCCGGCGCTGCTATATTCTCACCTCATTTCACCTTTATAGGCTCTCAAGACCACTTTGATAAGAGCTACCCATATATTTCAACTCAACTACACTCTAAATTTGAATCACCGGAAAACCACTGACTCGCAGTGAAATTCAACTACTTGAGTCAGTGAAAATGTCGCCACTAAGGATTGGTGGAAAACCAATTGTTGTTTCAGTGAAGCCATTTCACAGATTAATAAGTGGCAGCCAAATGCGTACGGTGAATAAAATATTAATTTTACGGAATTTAGAAAATGTAGAGAAATAAATATATTTCTGATAGTCGCTGTTTATATGGTGCAACTTAACGCAATTTAAAACAATAAAAATAAAAGCACGGCGTTTAGAAATTGAACCCACAGTACCCCACTGACAGCCCGTNTAACGCAATTTAAAACAATAAAAATAAAAGCACGGCGTTTAGAAATTGAACCCACAGTACCCCACTGACAGCCCGTAACCTTACCAATCGAGTCACCAACCTAATGTTAACTGGATAGGGAAAAAAGTTTATGTCCTTTCTTCTTGTGTTTTGCTTAATTAGAAATATTAGGATTGTTAAAGAAGCGGTACGTATGCATGCACTCACTTCACTACATTTAGTGAAGTTTACACCTTAAAAGTGAGTGCTATGATNAAAGAAGCGGTACGTATGCATGCACTCACTTCACTACATTTAGTGAAGTTTACACCTTAAAAGTGAGTGCTATGATGATTAGTGGAAAATAAATAAATTACATAAAAACAAAATAAAAGACTGCATTTTCATGTTGTCTCGTAAAATTGCATACCTTATATTAAATAAAATAACATTTGGAAAATATATTTTATTGGTTTTATTAGTTTATGCGTAATTTCATTAAANTACCTTATATTAAATAAAATAACATTTGGAAAATATATTTTATTGGTTTTATTAGTTTATGCGTAATTTCATTAAAAACGCCTTCTTTACCTAATCCGTCATTCAAAAACAAATCACTGAAAAACAGCGATTGGAATGGTTGATGAATCAGTGGAAAATGTCACCGAGTCAATAAGTGAAGGGAAACATTGGAATTTGTATTAAGTGGTCTAAGCAGTGAAATTTTCACTCATTCAGATTTGGAGAGTACCAAGGTATATCGTAAAATTGGCATACCATCTTANGTCTAAGCAGTGAAATTTTCACTCATTCAGATTTGGAGAGTACCAAGGTATATCGTAAAATTGGCATACCATCTTAATACTGCGAAATTGAGCTACACAACTACTGGTCCAAACAGTGGGCCTGCCCCCTTTCCCCTTTTTAAACTTACTGCGTCTCCCTACACACACTCACTGAAACCCAATTATACACTTTCTTCACAAATTACATAATATTCTCCTGGCGTAAATATATTCTTAATATATCATATTATAAATTCTGGTTAAAAATTCACACATTGGAAATATATTTTAATACATTTTATAATTAACTGTTTGACTGCTTGCCTAAGTAACCTTACTGATGTCCGACATCCCATTGGCTGTTCAGAATGCCCTGGATGCTTGTGTTTATTTCCACTGATTTCAGTTTCAGAACAAAAGAAGACTCAACGAGTGGCCTGCTAGTAATGGTCATAAGCTTCCGTGCAAAATTTCTCATACAGGCTTTGATGAATTGAATAGCAATGAATGACAGTAGCCCTTCAAATAAACAAGTCTCAGAATTATCTATTGNATACAGGCTTTGATGAATTGAATAGCAATGAATGACAGTAGCCCTTCAAATAAACAAGTCTCAGAATTATCTATTGTGTTGAACTGGTATTCCACCATAATTACCGGCATCTCACTGTCTGCAGCATATACAGTTTAAGAGGCCTTTACTCCTTATTTACTCCTAAATAGAGACACAGATATTTGAAATTTTTACTACATCTGTGAAAACATGAAAGTGATTCCAAACAGTACCTCATACCATATATTACAATCGACAATTAGCAAACATAAATTAAATAAAGTACATTCGGTCCAGTCAGATGCGTAACAACGTACTTTTGTAGTAAGGAGTTTATAGTCGAGAAAGTGAAAAACCTTTCTTACAGCATTTATTAGTTTAAAACGAATTCCGTGGTAATTTTATATAAGTTTCAAAGTGACCTACTATAAAAATTGTATATACATCTCTTTTTAAATAAACATTTTTCTTTACAAGTGTGCAAGTAAAATCATCTTCATATGAAAGACTTATCAAAAATTCATGAGTATGATTATTGAAGTCTGAGGTATTAAATAAACAATGTAACGCACACTTTTTGAGCCAAAATAATGAATACCTAGTTATTATCACGTAATTTTTATGTCTAACAAGTTCAACATTATTTTTCACATATTTTTTTTGTGGCAAGATTTATTTATTTGTTTAAAAAAAAGAGTCCATAATAGTGATTATCTCTTTTGTACAGTATTTTTATATGTCTTCCGGTTTTTAATTTGCGTGCGTGTACTTACAAGGCCATATGACTCTGTGCATTTTGAACGTTGGAGTAGTTTTTAGTGACAATTTAAAGAATGGAAATTGTAACCCTGGTGATTGGCAAGTGTTTTAAGAACATTTTCAAGTTAAGTTTTCAACTAAGTTGACGGGCGTCTAGATGCGCGATGTCAGGTGGCCACCCGGGGTGGGCTGTGCACTAGGTGTTAAAATTATATTTTATTAGGGAAGTCCCATTTCACACCCCTGAAATAGCAGGCCGTCTACCAGAGACGAAGACGCGAGGTGTTTAAAGCAATACGTAGGTCTGTGTAGCCCCCTCCGAGCAGCTTTCAGAGAGGTTAGCTAGAACTCGTGCGACGTCCGTTAACGTGCTATTGAACTGTATGCTAGCACCGTAAGCCGTGTGCTTGCATATAGGGAAGACGTCACCCAGGGCTGCTGCGCATCCGGAGAGATGCCCCGTCGGCGTACATGATCATCGGGAACTTCAAGATTGTCAAAATTATACTTTTGAATACAAATTTCAACTAACAATTTACAAAAAAAATTTTCACATGACAGCGTTAATTCCACCTTCTAGAATATTTTCACGCCGCCGTGTTGTTTTCTGTACTTTAACAACTTTTTCGGCATTTACTACGGCAAACATGAAAGGAGTCCTGGCTCTGTCGCTAGCTGATTGCAACCGTTTTAATTAAAGTAATTTTTTTCTAAGCAAAATTAAGAATTTTGGCGTGATATCAGAACATTTTAAAGGGTTAATTTTTAACCATCACGAGGGCACTAGTGTTTCAAAGCAGAAGTATTTCAATTATATGGTTAATATTTTCTAATCCACAAATAATATGCTAATTTGCTTTGTAATCTGAATATATTGTTTTTATTTTCCTTGGGAAAAGTTGGGTTGTAAAGAGCTCAATTAAACTTCGAGATATTTTTCGAACACAGTCGCCTATTGCTGTCNAGGATTAATTTTTAACCATCACGAGGGCACTAGTGTTTCAAAGCAGAAGTATTTCAATTATATGGTTAATATTTTCGAATCCACAAATAATATGCTAATTTGCTTTGTAATCTGAATATATTGTTTTTATTTTTCTTGGGAAAAGTTGGGTTGTAAAGAGCTCAATTAAACTTCGAGATATTTTTCGAACACAGTCGCCTATTGCTGTCATTTCGTAATAGTAGCAATTTTTCTCCTGGTGTTCCTATTGTGTATATGTGTATGTATTTATTCTGTCCCCAAGTATTTTTACTACCAGATTGCTGTGTTGCTGGGTGTACAAATAGTAGATGTTACTTCAGGTTGGTAAGATCAGGTGTGTATTTGTGTATTCCTACTTACAGTGTGGATGGGGCCAGGTAAAAGTAACTCGTCAGACTTCCTTCAATCGTTACTAACGAGAATCTAATTTCCAGTTCTCACACTGTTTTGTGTTTTCAAGAAGTTGTAGAAGCAATAATTTTTCTCTTCAATAAGCACACCAATAAAGTACTCAGTTTGAACTAGAGCGGCTGCTCAGTTAGGGTTGGCACTTTACCCAGAATATTCGTAACACATACTACAGCTGTCGCAACGTCATCCTCATGTAAACTTATGTGTACAGATCCTTTTTTATCCAACAGTTTATTATCATTTTGCATTATGTTTAGTGTCTCATATTGTTGTTTACTGTTCTGTGCAGTGAGTACTATTGAGTCGTCGTTACGTTTCATTACGTTTTNGTGCAGTGAGTACTATTGAGTCGTCGTTACGTTTCATTACACACGTTACATCATTACATTGAGAGGCGCGCCAAGTGGGTCTACCGGAGGAAAAAACGACTATTAATTTTATCCAGCGACGAGGGTATTTCATGAGTAAGAGACAGCACACTCCATATAAACTCAGGCGTACCACCCATGTTAATAACAAAACCGTGGAGTACGTAACCGATATATAAGAAACAACTCAAGTATCACGCGTGGTAGAGGGCACGGACAATACTGCCAACACAGAGGAGAGAGAAACGCAATAGCTGGTAGCTTCACCTGCAATAACGTGTGAAACACCAGTGGCTAATCCAAGTGCCCCGAGCCGAGAACAAATTCTGCAGGCATTCACGCAACAGATGTCTGTATTATTGTATGGCCAGCCTGGAAAATCGGAGAAAACTATGCAAAACCGGTCTGAGAAATTAGAGGGAAAATTGCAGTAGCAGGCAAGTGGGTTGATTCCGAACATGAAAATCCAGTTACNAACCGGTCTGAGAAATTAGAGGGAAAATTGCAGTAGCAGGCAAGTGGGTTGATTCCGAACATGAAAATCCAGTTACGAAACCAGGCCACTGAGAACAGGGTGGAATTAGTGGAGGGATTGAAGGAAAATCTACAAAACCAGGCATCCGAGAACAGAGAGCATTTGGCTGAAAAATTACAGGAACAGGGCAGCAAAATTCAACTGCAAATTATACAGCTGGCAGGCAGCTTAACTGCCATATAGATTCAGATAAAAGAGAAAGTGGACAGGTACGCAGAGAGGTAGCGGCGAACAGGGAGGATCTCGACCTAGTGAAGGAGCGTTGCACACTCCAAGTAAGCGCCGTGGAACAGCGAGTATACTTGCTGGAGAGGAGACCTGCCTCCACGACTTACCCTACACTAGTCGACGAGCTTGCAACATAACAGCTGGATTCGTTCGATTGCTACATGGAGAGCCAATTTTAACAGGTGTGAAAGGCTGCAGATGTCGAGCGAACTAGAGTAACTGAACACATCGCTTAAGTAGTTGAAAATATCTACCAGTTAGGGCAGGTTGTTGTAGGCATGCGAAACATGCAAATCGCTGCCAGTGCTACAGCAAGGGAGAAAACACCACCAGCTAGCACCACTACCACTTAGCCTACTGTTACACCGAGTACAGATGCAGGTAAACACAGTAACAACTTGAACAACCAACAGAATGCTCCCGTGAGTACCCTGCTGCACTATCTCTCCGTACTCTGGACCAAGCAGCTACCCAGGTTTGAAGGAAAGCTCGGAGAATATCCAATCAACTTCCTTATTAAATTCGAGGTCTATGCTACCCTTTACGGCTTACCAGACAGCGACATGCTGCGCTGCCTTGAACTTGCACTGCGTTTAACAGCACACTACTAGTGGGAGGAAGTGCGTACCACAGGGCANACATGCTGCGCTGCCTTGAACTTGCACTGCGTTTAACAGCACACTACTAGTGGGAGGAAGTGCGTACCACAGGGCAAAAAAAAACCACTGCAGCGTAAGCGAACGCCACCTCTATACCCAGGAAACCAGTTCCAGAAGAACAGGGGTTCTCACACACAAGACCGAAACCCCAGGGTAAACACTCACGATGTGAAGTCCATGCCACTTGCAGAACCAAGAGCGTAGACCAGACGGCCAGCATTCCTACCGTGGGAGGAAGTATTACTCCCCGGTAGAGGATCTAGGCGAGGACAGCGCTACAGAGGGGCAAGAGAAGAGGAGANCCGTGGGAGGAAGTATTACTCCCCGGTAGAGGATCTAGGCGAGGACAGCGCTACAGAGGGGCAAGAGAAGAGGAGAGCTACCACGACGGTGAACGTTCTGACGAAGGTCGCGGTCGCAGAACAAGCCAACCCGCCAGATGCAGGACTCGCAGCTCCTCCTCCACCTGTATCGAGCCGGCACGGCCACCAAGAGGCTCACGATATAAGCAACCACGGACCTAGTACACTGTTCGAAATGTCTGTAGATTTACATAAAACGTTTACGGAGATGTAGAGTTATTTTACGGAAAGGCACTCCGTNCCGTGGGAGGAAGTATTACTCCCCGGTAGAGGATCTAGGCGAGGACAGCGCTACAGAGGGGCAAGAGAAGAGGAGAACTACCACGACGGTGAACGTTCTGACGAAGGTCGCGGTCGCAGAACAAGCCAACCCGCCAGATGCAGGACTCGCAGCTCCTCCTCCACCTGTATCGAGCCGGCACGGCCACCAAGAGGCTCACGATATAAGCAAACACGGACCTAGTAGACTGTTCGAAATGTCTGTAGATTTACATAAAACGTTTACGGAGATGTAGAGTTATTTTACGGAAAGGCACTCCGTAATGACGAATAACGGAAACGAGTTCCGTAAATATCAAATGCGGAAGCTCTTGGTATTCTTATGGCTTCGAATTTGTGACACGAACAATGACGATGATATACCTGAAGCGTATAAAATCTCATCTTCAAAATATTACTTCGTGTAAAATGGTAGTAGGTGAGTGGTGAACCACTCATGGAGTTCCAAATCCTTGATTCCNCTCTCATGGAGTGCCAAATCCTTGATACCTTTTTCAAATCCCGCTACAGAGCAAAACCTTCTTTATACACAGTTAAATACGCACAGAACGAAAATATAACTATTTATTAGTAACCTCGTTTCATAAACCGCAAATAAATTTAAAATAGCTATTGCTGTAACATGACTTGAAACTAAGAGCAGAGGGTGCATCACTTTCGTGTGAAATACATATCTATGAAATACAGTACTTTGTGTAAAGGTGTAGTATGTGAGTGCCCATGTAGCACGAAGATACGCAAATAATATCTAATGGATGTCCCCACGGACGCTTTGTATATCTATGGGCATCCAGGAATAGCAAAGTTACATCCAAAAGACTACCAAAAGATATCCTAATGTCCGCCTAATATCCACACAATGATATAGGTATTGCAGATATCCTATACAAATATTCAGATTTAGACACTTACCATAAGTAATAGGCTTTGAAGGATTTGTAACGTCTATTTTATATCCAGGAAGTGGTATGATCTGTTTTTTTACTACTAGTTATTCAACAGACATTCTTAAGAGATTCACTTCAGGACTTACATTACCGTAAGATATTGTGGATGTAATTGAGATATCCAGTGGATAGCCTGTGCGATGTGAGTGATTCCAGTTATTGAGTGTTAAAATTTCAATTCCTATAAAAAATACGCTACAGGAGAAAAACATTTAAACTCTTTAAAATTATGTGTTATACACAGCGAAATACATTACGGGGAAAAAACTCTTTTTATTATCCCTGTTTGTAAAGCTGAAATAATCTAACCAACTCGCAAACACTCTAACATAATTGGGAAGTGCACATATGTCATTCTATGTGTGTCCCTTATTTACAGTACTTGTTTTCGTAAAATTGTGGTGGATGAGTGGATAAAGAGTTGGATTGTAAAATTTTTTCCTAGTTGAAATCTCGCTACCAGATAAAAGTGTTTAAATTCACACTAATTTTTGTACACAATGAAACACCAACATAACGAATGCAAAACATTTTTTGCTACCCCTTTTTATAAAGAGAAGATTTAAAAAAAAATAAACTTGCAAGTTTATGGACACACGTTTTGTAAGTTCACGGAGATTTTATGTGAAATTTACGTACAGAACATTATTGAAAATAACTTAGAGTCCATAATTTCAGGAAGATGTCTAGATAATTTGTATCCGGTACTTTCCGTAATTTTATGGACACTTTTTCTAACAGTGCTTTCGTAATGGTTAAAAATTAAAATCGTTGAAAAAAAATCAGAAATAACTACAAAGACAATTAATATTTGAACTCTCTTTTTAAACAAATAAATAAACCTTGCCTCCAAATAAAATAAATTATGTAAATAAGAATATTGAGTTTGTTCAAAATAAACATTATATGTTAATGACTATTCATTATTATAGCACAAAAATCGTGTGTTAAATACAGTAGCGCCAAAGTTCTGATGTGGTGTGACTGTTACAACGTAGCTGAATTTCCAACAAACACTGACACATATGATTTTAACATTCCGGGAAAATGCCCATTCATATACTCATTTGTAAGGGTTTAACTCTCTACCAATCNTATACTCATTTGTAAGGGTTTAACTCTCTACCAATCAGAGTTCCTGCAAATCAATGAAATTCATACCAATATTCGCATGTCCTGGGATATAGCAATATAAAAATTACACAAAACATATTTGATTATCATTTACAAATGAAGCATTTATTATTTCAGGCAACAATGGCTTTCGGAGCTGTCCTTGGATGGTCACGCGGGACTTCGCGTGCAGTGCAGCTGTTGCGATGCTTCTTTTCGTCTTTCTTCGGGGTAGCTCGGCTGGTCTTGAACGTGTAGTGCAGCTGTTGCGATGCTCCTCTTCGTCTTCCTTCCGGGTAGCTCAGCTGGTCTTGAACGTGCAGTGCAGCTGTTGCGATGCTCCTCTTCGTCTTCCTTCCGGGTAGCTCAGCTTGTCTTGAACGTGCAGTGCAGCGGTTGCGATTCTCCTCTTCGTCTTCCTTCGAGGTAGCTCGGCCGGTCTCGGGTCCCTGCTCGACCCCTGTCTGCAGCAGCACGCTGATATCCCTCCAGTTCGAGAGCGTGCCTTGAGGGCACCGGGTGTGACCCGTGGCGCGTGCGTTATCTGCTGCTACGACTCAGAAACTATGCAGAAACTAAAACCACACACATATCTCAGTCACATTGCATCCGCACTTCAACCCGCAGCACCACCGGTTCTCTGAAGCTGAAATCTTCCTCGTTCGCAGCTGTCAAGGTTCGTTGGCCTCTAGCAACTTCGACGTGTTCGTGTGCGTTAGTAGCGTCTATATACCCATGAAGTGTGTCGCTCACTGGATCACAATCCTTTTCCAAATCGTAAGGGGAAAAAAGCACCTAGTGACTTAAGGTGACTCCTCAATACACGCAAAAGCATTTAGCACCAAAATACTCTCTGTCTCACAAGCTTAGCGTTTAAAAACCATCAACTATAAGTCACGTTAAATGGGCTTAACTTGCTAGTGTAACAGGCCTTAAAATACGACCAAGTGATGTCAAACCCTGTTATCATAAAACATAAAACAATAAGCACTCAGGAAGATACATTTGGAAAACAACTTTCCGTTAGACCATCTAGCTTTCTTATNAAAACTTTCCGTTAGACCATCTGGCTTTCTTATGTTCTAGCTACTTTTGATAAGTAGTTTAGGTAGTGTATGTGGTTTATATTATGTAGTAAAATAGAACATAATATATTGTTGCCACTAGGGAGGAATTGAGGTAATCGATTTGGAGAATCTCTGCTATCTAGAATAAATTTAAATGTCTGCAGGAGGACTGTAAATTNACAACTTTCCGTTAGACCATCTAGCTTTCTTATGTTCTAGCTACTTTTGATAAGTAGTTTAGGTAGTGTATGTGGTTCATATTATGTAGTAAAATAGAACATAATATATTGTTGCCACCATGAAGGAATTGAGGTAATCGATTTGGAGAATCTCTGCTATCTAGAATAAATTTAAATGTCTGCAGGAGGACTGTAAATTTTCTCAGTTTCAGTTTCATAACTCCAGAATATATTGGTTTTTGAATGTTTAGTTCGGGACAAGAGTTACGTACTGAAAATTACAATGAATGTGAGAAAAACTTTATCATCTATTAATCTTTACCTTTAGTACGCAGTAACATTTATTTACTGTAAACATAGGCAGCTCAAGGAATATTTATTTATTTGCTTTAAAGGAAGGTGTTGTTGCATGAAAACAAAAACGCATAGAGAAAACATTTATTGATAGCAAACCGCTATTTATGTAACCTCATCTTTAAATTAAAGCAATATTGTGTTACTGTAAACAAAACAGCACTTAATAAATTATTTTCATTGCGTTCAGAAATTATTCTTAGGATATTTTTTAGAGTGTAGAACACTCAGCCGAACTAAAAGGCATTATTTTTTGCAGCACGTGAAATGCAGCTGTGAGAGAATAAGAGAAAGTGAGATAGAGTATATTTCTGAAGAAGAGTTAAAGCGCAGTGCCAGTCGTTTCTAATTTCCCTTCATTAATAATCATTCAGAGGCGAATTACTTAAACATTACTCTAGTAATGCGCTATGCCCGTTGGCCAGGCCTAGATGAAGGATGCGTGTTGAGTGCAGATCTACCAAAATACCCGGGCCACACCGTACTTAAAAATACACAGGTGAAACAATTGCCTATTCCGCGAACTCCAGGCGCACACACCAGCAAAATGGCTTCACTGAGCAGCAGAATTTCTGAACGTCGTTCGACAATCAGCGCCTCCTCACTTACTCTACAGTCGGTAGTCTCGCTGAAAACACTCTAATTTTGCGCCAACAGTATTAATGTTACTACAACAGTAATTTTTGGTTTTCTGTGAACCGTCAGTAACAAATGTTGCAGTTACTGTTATATACGGATAGGCTGTTAATGCAATGTTAATTTATTTTGTTACAACATTACCTCTTTACTGTTATTTCAACATTAAGGTAGTGTTTTTATTGCGGCAAAACAGACTTTGTCTTGAATTCATGTTAATATGTGTGTTAAACTTTTTATTGTAATTTCTTTGCTTAAAAAACATTCAGATGTAAAATAAATAAAGTACAATTATTTTGTCATAAAAATTGCATTTAATCAACGAAACAAAAACGATGGCTGGGATGGGAATCGAACGAGCGACTTTAGTGATTGATGTTCTTCACATAATAGAACCTGACGCTCTATCAACTGCTGTATCTATTAACACGCCTGACAGCGTTTCATATTGTGGGTATTGAGGACAACATAACGACAAACTGCAGTTTTCTTGTGTTATGTGGAAATACTTTATGCTCTATAAATACATGCATGATTCGCACAAGTAATCTGCTTTGTAAGGCTTGTGTGCTGGTCTAAGCTACATTTAGCTGTCGTACTTTGCTTTAAAATTTAAATACTGTGGTTTCATTTTACAAGTTTGTCGCTGTTTACGGCTTTCCTTTATTTTACAACGCCAAGTCTGTGTAGACTTGTGTTGGTAGGGCATTTATTTAATGTCGCAGTAACACAAAATATGTTGTTCCTCCTCTTATTTTTTGCGTAAAACAACTTTTGGAATTAAGGTTTGTTTTACACTTTAATGGCATATTTGTATTATAGTTATGTAAAAATCTATAAATGGTTAACATTATTAATTTTGTCATAACATTATTAATTTTACTACACCATGAACGTTTCAAGAAATGCCTCAACATTAATTTTTCTTTTGCAAGAACATTTGACTTTATCTGTGTAGCCAATAAACATTTAGCGGCACACAGTAGCCGATCAGACACAATGTCCATTCCCAGAGCCAAGTGAAGCCAATCAGTGAAGAGGTAACGCCCACTTTGCCTAACTATTTCAGTTTACATAATTACAGGAATGTTGCTAAAACAGACAGCAGTTTAGCTGGTCGATACTGATGAGACAGTGGAAGTAATGCGATTTTCAAGAAGAAACCATATCCTTAGAAAATGAAAGAGTGTGTGAAGAGTGAAGAAATATGGGTGAATCTTAACATCGATATCTTGAGAGCCGATGAGGGTGAAGCGAGATGAGTATGGAGCAGCGCCGGAACGCAACGGTGGGGGAAACGGGAGATCCCCGAGGAAACCCGCGGTACGGCACAATTCCCACTTGTGAAAATCTGGGGGTGACCCCGCTGGGAATCGAACAAGGTTCGCCTTTGTGCGAGGCGAGTAGTCTGACCACTACACCACCGCAGTTCCTAAACATTGGAGGGGGGTAAGGTGGAATTGGAACATTAACCTCTCTAGCATTTTCTTGACGATATTTTCAATTTGGTTATCTCTAAGGATACGTGTAAAGAAAGATATTGCACAAATAATTTGTGTATTTAAATATATTCAGATATTTAAGTCATCCATAAATTTAATATAGAAAGAGATCTCACGATCTCTGACGAAGTTACGTGCAACTGAATTGTTGTTTTCTGTAGCGTGTTACCTATATTTGTTACGAATTTGTATCAGACTTGGAAGATTAAATTTGGTGTTCGTGTATTTCTAGTAGCTAAGGGTACACTTTACATACGATGTTATAAAACAAATGTTACGATGTACAGTAAAACTTCTGACTTCCAAAGTAATGATGCGTCGAGTGGTACGGATCACGGGAAAATGTGGATACGAGAGTGTATCGTTTATATACAATGAGAATTAAATTTTAATATATAATTATTGTAAATATAACAAGTTAAAAATTTACATAAACTAAAAAGATACAATGCTTTATACTTTATGGAACTCTCCTAACCCTGCCGTTTATGCGCAAATTTAATGTAAGCACATAACTATATTCATAGTCTTTAGAAGAATTGAATTTTTTTACCCGATTGCGCGAAGGCAAATGCAAGGTTTTGTTTCTCATGCGTATCTATGTATGTAAGTATGTGCGTTCGAAGAATATTTATTCGCTCGTAGCATTGGAACGTCTGAATGAAATTAAATAAATAAGGTACATCTGAGTCCTGTGAGTGAAATAGGACATATGACGTACCAGGAAAACACATATGGCCATCGTCAGCTGCCATATTTGTTGTATGTGCAATTTAATTTTCAAACACAACGACATCGGTATGAAATGAAAGATCTTGATGAAATGATTGTAAATATATACGAGTATATACGTACATTTAAGTGTATATTATAAGCATATCCTTTAAAATTGTCAACAAAATTTTAGAAGTAAACTACGATATTGTGTACGTACTGTCGACTTGCAAAAACCTTCATCATTACGTTAATGATAACTGGTACACTTTGCATTCAAAAGATTATTTTAGAACTTTGTGAGAATGATCTTTGATGACAACCGAATAAGAAAACGATTAAATTTCTAATGCCGTGGTATTAAAGGTCAAAGTAATTTACCTATAACTTCACGATTGATTTGATTGGCTTGACGTCAAAATGTGCATCTCACACGATACGTAATTTAACAACGTTCTAAATGTGCCTAAGGTTCTAGCAGCGGAGCACGATCGTACAGATGGACGGGTGTTCTAGCGGAGCAGTGCTTGGCGCGTGAGACACGGTACATCACCGAGTGAGCGACCCGAACACGGGCAGACATGTGAGGGCAGACGTCGTAGGCGGTTGTCTTTCAAAGCGAAAATATTCGATGCAATTACGTAGACCTTACACGCCGTGTTGCAGAATAATGAACCATGCAACAATTATCTGACATAGAATACCACAGACAGGACCATTCTGTGACTGAGAGTCAGTCAGACTTTTCCCAACAACTAGACAAGTGGAAGCTTATCACAACACTATAACAGCAGAGTTGCGAAAATCTACAAATGTCTACAGTANACGTAGACCTTACACGCCGTGTTGCAGAATAATGAACCATGCAACAATTATCTGACATAGAATACCAACAACTAGACAAGTGGAAGCTTATCACAACACTATAACAGCAGAGTTGCGAAAATCTACAAATGTCTACAGTATTACTGCAGTAGACATTCCATTGGAAGCAAAACATATGGCCAACATCCACGAAGTGAATACAAACCTGATGATCACATAAAACAGGCGGTATACCAAATACGCTCAAAATTGTTATAGAGTCACGAGTGATGTTGAGACGCAACATGAATGTTAATTATGGACTTTGAACGGAGCCATGGGAGTGATTGTTAAAATGTAGTGGCCTGCCCTACGCAGAGAACAGTTGGAGGGGGGGACCTTCCTCAGTCTGTATTCCTGGAATTTAATGACTCAAGTATAACAGGCAACGAACCCGTTGTCGGTGTCCGAATCAAGCCTTCCACGACAGTGTTCGATGCTCTGCGTGGTTAAGGCAATGTCAAGAGGCGTATGCATCATTTAATCCTATACTGGGCGGCAACGCTTCATAAATAACAAGGTTCAACTTTAGACCGGCCCGTCGTCGATTAAAGCAGTCAGTTTTGCTAAAGGTCAGGCGTATGTGATCCTTAGCACAGTCAGGTCTCTCTCAGGTCTAGTCAGCAGTTCTCTCTACCCTAGTCAAATGTTGGTGAATCAACCGCATCATCAACACTGTGCTTAATGTATGTAAATTCGTGTACACAAGATCTACATTTAAGTAAGTATAAGTATTTTCCCGTAATTATAACATTGTAAGTACGTTTCATAGGCGGTTTAATTCCTCCAGGATTTTAGGTCAAATGCAAAAGTATCAAATTGAAATAATGGGCAGACCAGCCTGTTTTCCTTGTATTTATATCGTTTCGTGTTTGCCGCAATCGTGGTGTGCTACTTTCATTGTCCGGCAGTGTACCTGTATGCAAGCCGATATTTGAAGTCCTACCACGCAACTTAGCTACCACACACTACAATACTCAACTTAACCTACCACACATCACGATAACGATCGACTAGGGACTCACCGTGGCGACGAACCAACATGATATTACAGATATACAGCCGCTACTCTTTGTAATCCCCCGTCATTTCATGCAGAACTGAGTTTTCCTTCATTACCCCCTCCCCCAACTTCTCGTATTTGTTGTAAATGTTCGGAAATGGTTGACCTCGAAACGTGAAACAGTCAGGCATGTTCTCTGAGGGTAGTTCCTCCACACTATGACATTTAAAGAGAATTTATCACAGTTGCTGAAATTGTGCACTGGGAGCCCTGCAGACTCGCACAAGGGCGTGCACATTAGTTCCCGAACGAACATTTTGTAGTAGCGGATCGGCAAGGAATGTTGCAATTAACGACTTTAGTGGAATATTCTTGTGTTATGTTCGTGTACATAAATTTTACTCATAATGGAAATAATTGTTATCCGGAGTGGAGTGCAATAGAGAGGCATGGACGGCTCATGAAAGCACATAGGCCCAATAATTTATATTGCGTGCAAGGCACAGCGATAAGGGCGACAATAACATGCGCGCTCAGCGCCACATCGCTCATATGTGCAAGGCCCCGAACCGGCTTGCAGTGATTCCGCCGTCACACTTTTCTGACAAAATAAGAACTGTAACAATTAGAGTTTATTACACGCGATGAAAGACCACATATTTCTCTATAGACATACACTTGTACTTATCTGCTACCTTTGGAGGAAACTGTGTAATCAGGCTCTAAAATGTGAGATTTTTTTACCATTTTACGATTTTTCTTATTGACTACACTTAATATGATCAAAGCGATACTATACGGTCTTAGATAATTAATTTTTACCTTTTCTTACACAAAATCGTATTCACAGAACATTTGTTTATTGAGATATGTTTATACGTGGAAACAATGATTTCCCATAATAATTTGAATATAGTCCTCTTAAAAATAGATCTGAGGAAATATAAGCAACAGCTTAAACTATATTCAATGCATGGGCACGGAATTTTAGCGAATTAATCTGGCATTGGGCTAGATTGCAAATAAATGCACAGGCTGGCGTGGAATATGTTTGATATTTGGCTATATATATATATCACGTTTTCAGTTCGTGATTCGGTTACTCAACGGCCAAGATGTCTGTCACTGGCTCATAGACCCCACGGGCGAGTAAAATCGTTTTCTGTCTTTTATATATTTGCGGTTTTTTCACACTTTTAAAATCAAACCTTTTTCCTTATACTTGGGAAAGAAAATCTAAACGTAACTGCCAATATCCGTCTCTAATGACTTAGCTGTAGACGATACGTTAAGCCTTACGTACCTACCGTAACTGCTAACACTTTAACATGTTCTACATAGTTGATAAACAAGTTGCAAATATCAGATAATTAATACATATATTAGAAAAAAGGTTCGGTGTTTTTTACTCTAGTTGATATCACTGTAATATTTTATCAAACTGAAAAATACGTTCGGGGGAAAAACACATATTTGTTCCGCCCTCCTGTTGACAGATTCACTGAATAGTGTGTATGAAAAATAGCTAGAGTTTTAACTATGCAGGTATTTGTTTGATTTAGAGGGGAAAACATCTGATTTAATTAGTTACTGGGACGCTTTCACCTTCGGAATAGCTGAGCAGTGACGCGTTGAGAATTTTTTTCAATTCGAGAAGCGGAATTATTTGTTCTCGATGGGAAGCCGATGGCGGGGCGCGGTGGGGTGTGTTATGTGTTTGATGTCGGGCCGGTGAGCACACTGGTTGACAAATCACCCTTTCCGCATTTCACCAAACATTACCCGGCCCGCTGGACACGTAATTAAGCACGAACTACAAAGGGCGGCCTGCGCCGCCATCGCTGCTCAATTGCGTTTTCGACAACTTTCGCTGTCAGTCCGCCGTTCCAACACGCGGATTTCCACCGCACGTCGATAAAGCACTTGTCAGCGGGAGACTTGGCTAGCGATGCTAAGTGAGTGTTCGCTGTTGTAATGTTTTGCAGGGGACTTATGACTGTCCATGTTAAACTTCCTGCGCACTGCAGACAAAACATTGTAATGCATTACGATCAAAGCACGCACGCCTTGAAAAATCCTATATACATTCAAGCAACAAAACACGAATAATATTTTATATTCGGAAACCATGCTACAACTTAATTAAACGCTCTCACTCCATTTGTTTTTAGCCTTGGTATATTTACTGGGAAATTCTATGTCGATAATAATAAACCTTCGTATTTTACCTCTTGCAACTGTTAATAATCCTTAGCTACTTCTCTATACTATCTGCAAGAATTCTTAGTATTCCCTAAAACAGTCTGATAAAAGGCCAAAATAGAGTTCTTCTCATTAATACTGGTATTGTCGTGCTCATGAATTAAAGTTTCGCTTTTCACGTAATCGTGTACACTAATTAATTTCGGATTAGGTACCTTCATTCACTAATCATTGTTTGTAAAAACGATGTGAGAGTTGAAGAATATCTGGCCGTTTGATATGTAAAATTAATAATTAAAAAATATATTAATTAATTTTGTTAATTAATTTAAAATGGACTTGTTTTCCTCGTATAGAAATAGGCTTCATTATTTTGGATGACATGCGTTTGCTCTCCAACGGGTTAAAGTATATACGTATATATAATGTATGTGTGTATTAGTAAATTAAGCGCGCGTAAACATATTTGGTTTTGTACAAACAACTTTATTAGTTTTAATTTCTTAATCAACGTAGACGTGTGCACAAGCCTGGTTTGTTAAAGGCTGTTCACAGTAAAGTGAGCACTTTTGAGTTCCTCGTAACTTTTTCCTTTCAGCCATTTTCTTATTCTTTAGCCACCTTTTAAAATAAATATTGCCATTTAAGTAATAAACACAGTTTGCATATTCTACTGCTCTCGGAAGTTAACGTTTAAGATTAAAATGAAATAAATTTACCTACAATTATTACAAATGAAAGGACTTTCAAATCTGCTCAATTTACCGTGCATAGCCTATCGTTAAGGGTTAAATATATCATTCTCATTACAATTAAATACATTTAAATAAATTGGCCTACTAGGATTATTTATTTTTTCTGCCAGAACTATGTTTCCGTGTATTTAAAATTAAGGCCAGTTGAATCATGATGAATGCAAGTGTTGTAACAACTAGTTGCACTTTCCCTATTTGTTTTAACGTAAATGCAGAAAAACCTCGCCGAATGTAGCATTACGTCAGTTATTGTTCTTCAACTTGTCCCATTTTTCATTTATATAAATTTATGGTCAGATTTATTTCCCTGAATCTAGCATAACGTAAGTTGTTTTTTAATTTTTTCATCTAAACGCTCACCATTTAATACATTGATAATTAAAATGTGCAGAAATACTACCAGTTAAATAAAATACGAAAACTTCTACTACATAAGTACAAATGTAAATAAATTTTTTAATCTTTGCAATTTTTTGGTACCTCTTGTAGGGATAACTATATCCAGGTTAATTTTTCAGTAACCTGATAGTAAATCGTGTTAAAGACATAATTACTGCCAAAGAAGTAAAAATATAACTGCGAACATTGGAATTTGTTTTATTATATCGCACAACAATAATTTAGGCCTCGGAATCGATTGTAAAATATGTGCAAAGTCGTTTAAGTTCTTGAAAATACAGCAGTATTCGCAGTCAGAGCTGTTTTCATACTGCAGAAATTCGTTAGGAATTGGCATACCAAAACCAATACAGCAGCGAGGACCGCATTCCCAGAAGGCAAACAATGTGCCAACTATGAACTCTGCCTTAGCAGCTGCACAAGACGGAAGATGTGCCGATGGAGCACAATAATAAGTCGCTCTGGGCTAATGGTTACCGCAAATTACCCATTCTGGAAACAGTAACCAAAGTTCCGCTCTAAGTTTCCGGACTATTACAGTTTCAATAAGGCAACACGACTGAGTTATAGAACGTAATATTGCGTCAAATGAACAGTACGCTAGATTGCTATAGCCGCGTATTTGCAGAGGGATAACTTCATGAATCTCTGCTGTGTAACACAATAGGGTCTTACAAATTCTTGCTAATCTTCAGTATTGTGCCATTCTTGTACCAATGACTATTGTCTCTCTAGAGTAAGATCTCTGGTTCAATTCAATAAACGAATCTACAGTGACGTGTTACAATTAATAGGTCTCTGACTACGAGCTTTTCTGGCGGGAACTTTAAATTCTAATGCAGTTGCTTACAACATATACATTTACGTTTCAAAAATGAACCACAAATAGTTTTAAAACAATGCAATTAAGAATTGATACGAAATAAGATTTCATGAAATATAATGACAAAGCAAGGTATGATTTTGCATAATCATTCATAAAAAAATTTTAAATTTTTTGTTCATCATTTAGAACAATAATGGAAATAACAAAATTGTTTATTTCTAAAAGACGTCCAAGAGTGATTCGAAAAATACTTAGGTGTTTCTTCTCACTTTCTCTAAGTACTCAATTTTAACAACTAAATTGTATTAAACATAAACGTTTTCTTACAATTTTAAGCCTACTTTCCTAAGAAAAGAAATACTTATGAGATTACTATCCTGGCTACATGTATGTGTATGTATATTATGTGTGTTGGTGTGTGAGTTTGTGAGTGTGTAAGTGTCCCCCTTTCAATTTTTTAACGCGTTAAGCAAATTTCACTGAACTCGGTGCATATGTAGTACTTAGAAAGGATACCAGACTTTTATAGTTTTTGAACTATCCGGGCACTTACTACCAAAATGGCGGGTTTTTAAAATTTAGAGTGATATGTCATTTCGGGAACCACTCAACTGTTTTAAACTAACATTTTTATGCTGGCAGAGCATCGTGTAGGAATTAAATTTTTGTGAATATTGTTTTAAGTCCGCCATTTTATAAACTAGCACCAAATGATTAAATTAAGATTTTACATTATATCTCGAAAAATTGAAGTAATGATCACCCAATTTGGCATCTTAGTAATACTATGACAGGGTAGCAAATTTTTGTGATTAATCATGATTAGGTACTTATATTCAAAATGACGGCAATACAAATATTTTAGATTTGTTTGGTAGTCCACTATATCACTAAACCAATTTCGACCAAGTTTTTTATGCTGCAAGTATCTGATAGAAGCGTTATGATATATGCTATATTAAATATGGTGTGTTGGGATATATTATATCCTGACGAATTGCCATTTTTGTCAGCCATTTTGTAACAATGCGCTTTATGAAAACATAAACTTATTATGTCATATCTCGATAAACAATTGACCAAATCCTACGGAATTTGGCAAAAAGTTAGTACTGTGGCAGATGATGTAAAATGGTATGTTTAAAGTACGTCAGACACTTACTTTCGAAATGGCAGCCGTATAGAATTGTATAAAGTCAAAACCATGTAATAATATCGAAATAACCTTTATATGCTGGCAGTAGATATAAAAACTATCAACTGTGTCTACACGAAGCATATTTGGTCCGCCATTTTGGACTATATGCCAAATTTAAAAAAAAATTATGTTATATCTTGGGAAACAATTGGCAGATACCTACTAAATTTAGCAAACAATTAGCACTGCGACAGGTGGTGTAAAATGCCATGTTTGAAGTTATTGAAGCACTTATTTTCAAAATGGTGGCTACATAAATATTTTGCTCAGCACATTTTATTAACGAAACAAATTCCAACTTATCTTTGTATGCTGACAGTATCAATGACAACAATAAAATATGTCTGTGCAGGACATCATTTTTCTGACATTTTGTAAATTAGCCCCACAATAAAATTTTTATTTTTATTTCATCTCAGTAAACAATCAACCCATTCTTACCACATTTGGCGAAGAAGTTGTAATTTACTTGGCTATATATCTATGTATATTTACTTATCAAATGTGACAGACACTTATTTTCAGAATGGCCGCTACAATAACACTTTGTCTTTGTGTGCGGTATACACCAAACTATGTAATGTATTTAAGTTTACTTTGTTTACTGTCAGTATACAATCATCGAATGTGCTAATACATACCTTTTTTTTTTGTCTCTTTATAGTAAAAATCATAACTTGAAAAATGTGGAGGTTCTATGCCATATCTCAGGGACCAATGAACCGAATTTCAACAAATTCTTCAAACAAGTAGCGCTACAGCAGGCCTTGTTATCTTACATGCTTCAAGTGGCCCAGACACTCGTTTTTCAAATGACGGCCCTGTAAATAAATTAAGTTAGTAAATCCTATCATTCGAAACCTTAGGTTGATTAAATTCGAAGTTGATGCTCGAATCCAACCTCCGTAATGCAGTTGATTGCACATTGGATTATGTCAAGATATTTTGTGGGTTCGAGTATCGTTAAGGCACGTGTGTATTTGTAATTGTCCCCATACTGCACAATATAGGTAGCAACGGAAATGTGAAATAAATATTTTTTTACTTGAAAATGCCTTTAAAATCAAACCGACGCAGGACGGACACGGCGATGTAACTTTTGTAGAGTAATAAATTCCAACACTATAACATTCGAGACTAATCTAAAAATTGCAATAAATTCAATCTCTTTCGATCGGGTATTCTACTATAACGAGAACATGACCTTTCTTTGACGCCGCGCAATTTTGGGCGTCGGAGAAAATTTCCGCCCTCAAGATCTCGCCACTCCGATGTGCAAGCGTAATAATTTTTGGTGCCAAACGAAAGATCTTGTCTATGCAGATATGCCGATTTAAGGTACAAAACGCAAGTATAATTTACTTTAATTTCATTCTTAAAACGAAAAGAAAATATTATCTGCTCACGTGGACGTATTAACGTAAAACCCACGGCTATCTCCCCGAAACAGCCATGTCCCGATTTCTTCAAGCCCTAATATGCCACAAATAAACAACGCAGATCTGGGTTGTGCATTATTCCAGGTGTAAGTCAAAGGAAAGAGTATGGTATTATACAGGTTGAGTATAAAAGAACACCAAAACTTTGAAGGTCTATAATATGTAAACCAAAAAGTCTACAAACTAGATTGACTTATCAAATGAACCGCGGAGCCGTGAAGTTTGTTTACCATACATTCATAAAGGTTCAATGTGACCACCATGAGCTGCCCGAACGAAAACTACGCGATAGTAAAACTCGCTCCACACTNCATTCATAAAGGTTCAATGTGACCACCATGAGCTGCCCGAACGAAAACTACGCGATAGTAAAACTCGCTCCACACTCTTGTCAGCATGTTCGGTGTTACAGTTTGGATGGCGTTCGTAAATCTCGTTTTGAGGTTGTCAATGGAAGTCGGCAATGGTGGACAAAACACTTGATTCTTTATGTACCCCCATAGAAAAAAATCGCACGCGGTAAGATCCGGACTTCTTGGGGGCCAGTGATGAAGAGCCTGGTTATCAGCTGCTCCTCGACCAATCCAGCGTTGCGGCAACGTCTCGTTCAGGTATCCGCGAACAGCTAGGTGCCAATGGGGTGGCGCACCATAAAGGAAACATCAGACCGTCCCCTTCACATTGACTTGTTGAATCTGAGCTCGCTGCCCTCTCACCACTTCAAACTGAGAGTTACGAANCTTGTTGAATCTGAGCTCGCTGCCCTCTCACCACTTCAAACTGAGAGTTACGAATGTCATCCAAAAAGTTACACCGGACATGCTGACAAGAGTGTGGAACGAGTTTGATTATCCCGTAGATGTCGTTCGGGCCGCTCTTGGTAGTCACATTAGACATTTATGAATGTATGGTAAACAAACTTCACGGTTGCACGGTTCATTTGATTGGTCAATCAAAGTTGTAGGTTGTTTGGTTTTGATATTATAGACCTTCAAAGTTAGGGTATTCTTTTATACTCACACTGTATTTCTTTCGGCACGCATCAAAGCGGGGCTTGCCACGATCACGAGAAAGAAATGGTGATCTTTTCGTTGGCGTTTTTCTGTTTTTTCTCGTCCGCAAATTATTCATCGCACAACGTCAAACAGCACTCCGGTTACCACATCAGCATATCATTGAGCGAGCACTCATAGTGCTTTACCTCTTGCCAGCTCGGCATCTCCGGAGAGAACAAAAGAAGCTTTGGAAGGGTGTTTCACAAGGAAGCCACAGTTTATTGTCTGTAGCAATTGAAGCGGAATTTTATCCATAGAAAACATTTAACAGAAGATGTCACTGTAGTGTGGAAAAAATATTGGATAAATTACCTTACAGTTGCTTGATAATATTCGTAAACTTGTCTGGNGATGTCACTGTAGTGTGGAAAAAATATTGGATAAATTACCTTACAGTTGCTTGATAATATTCGTAAACTTGTCTGGGAAACATATTTTTCTTTAGATGTACGGTGGAATTGCCGTACTCTGGAGTAATTCACGTACATGGTGGTGGAAAATCCGGTACGATCATGGGAATATTACCTCGCGACTTGGGCACCTTCGCCACATTGTCGCAGAAGCTCGACGTAAGGACGGGAGGCAGAAACAAAACGAGCCGTCACGTTGAGCAGCTCGTAGGACTTATATTTTCGTTAATACAGGCCTATAAAAAGCAATTAAATTAATTTTAAGTTAGAAAAGAAGTAAAATACAACCATGAAATAACAATAAATGGAAGTTTGTCAANAAGCAATTAAATTAATTTTAAGTTAGAAAAGAAGTAAAATACAACCATGAAATAACAATAAATGGAAGTTTGTCAAAGTATGAAATAAGATTTTCAGTACGAAAATGTAAAATACCAAAAAATTACACTTCGTCAGAAATGAGCGCGGTAGCAGACCTACATGCATTTTGAGAAACGTATTGGTATTTTGTTTCCCTGTTCAAATATCGATTAAGTTGCAAAGACTTTTACACCTTTAGCTTTACTTGCGTTTTTTTATGTCAAGTTAATAATCAAAAGACTTGGAAAATTATTGACTTTAAACCTTTAATAAAGCCACAATAAATGTTCTAAAAAAACGTTGCCAATAGCCTATAAAAAAAGTAGCAATCTTTTAAGGCCGAATAATTATTTAAACGAGTTCCAGGAAATTGTGGTAGTTAAATAAATTCTTCACAATAAATTTAATTTATCAGGTTGCTCTATGGATGGCGGGTAAGTTCAAGCTAATAAGAAACTTGCCAGCAAATGTTTGTATAATTAGTTTAATCTAAAATTTCCGCGTAACTTAAGTAAAAACAGTTTTTTTTCATGGTCACTTCATTTAGTACATTTATTACTTATTTACTTCAAATGCCGCTTCGATGTATTGCATAGTGCACTGGCCTGTCGTACTGAGTGATTATGGTTCCTTGCAACCCACCAGAAAATGTCATGGATTTTAGAGCTGTTTTTTCGGTTACTATTCGTCAGAAAATAAAGATAATAATGAAATTAATACTTTTTTCCTTCTTAATTTTTATAATACAATTTCCTCATGCAGTATACGGCGGATATTGCCTTATTTATATGAGTTTTGCCCGCACTTTGGTCAGGCACTTTCCGTTATACTTAGCTTGTCATGTAAATTTACTCTACTTAAATAATTAATTTTTACCTTGCGTGCAAGGCGCTTCCCTTGCGTGAAAGAACATTAAAAAACAAAATATTTTACAGTGTTTAAATCGTGACTTTCATTAACTATTAACAGCTGAAGAAATGGTCTCTCAAATCAAAAATTTAAATCTCGAAAAAATTTTAACTTACGAAATAAGTACATTCTCACGTATAAAAATAAATTGATAGAAAAAAGGAATTATTTGAGATGTATGACAAAGTTAGTAACTAAACTACTTCTAATGGCTGTTCATGGTATACTAAGCACTTTCGAAAGCCCTGCGTAGGATCTACTTGTATGCGCATAGCGTATTCCTCCATCCCATGTAGATAAAATTAATATTGCCGTGGGCCTGATCAATTTATCCACGCATCGGTCAAGTTTAAATATGACATTGCTAGAAAGGTAAACAATTGATCAATTTGCTAATTCTTACACTCGCGTGCATAAAAAAAAACTGAAAGAAAAAAATAAATAATTTCATTATTCACGAATGTTTACCCAACACTTTTAATTCAACGTTGAGACATTGAACTACATTCCCTTTGTTATTGCCAACTTTACTGGGTGTAAGCTAGTTGTCGTGCATGTTAAGTCTCCCGCCTACCTAGAGCTTTTTTCCGCGTTTAAGACAGAGAAGCGCGGGAGCTGTAAGGGCGACAATGCCACGCGCATCAAGTGCCTCATCGCCAATAAGCGAAGGCTCTGAACTGACGTGCAGTGTTACAGTCGCACTGCGTGTACCTATGGGACTTTCAACGGTGAACCTATTATTAAATTGGTGGAAAGTCTGGGGGAAGGTCCAATGCAGGGTCTCTGAGTGATTTTGAATGGATCTGACGCTTACAGTATGAGATACAGCGCATTGAAAAAGCCGTTTTCTGCTGTTTCGGAGTGTTGTGAAATAGCGTTTCTAAAGTACGTGACGTCTTGAAAACACTTAACAGCTCTCGTCTGAAGTGTTTGTTCGTTTCGTAGACCAGCATCTTGGGCGCGCGTTTAACAGTTTCGTGTAAGATCGAGTGCTTCAGACACTCTGCAACGCAGTTAAATCGCAAGGTTAGTGGGGAGCCTCGAAACTTATGCAGGTACGAGAAGTGACATTTTCCAAAGGTTGGTATCAGAAGTGCTTAGTTTATTATGAACTGTCTATAGCAATTAATGTAATACACTGAGAAATGAATTTTACCTAACTTGAGTAAATAAAATAATATATGGTATACAAAATCTTCTTTTAAAATCCAAACCCAACTTACGTTTCACTTACGAAAAGAAACTACGTGCTTCGTTTCTGGTGAATTTCTCATCGTTAAATATCAAGATGTTGTTGTAATAGGAAATTTTGTTTTAAAATATTTTATATTTTAATGTTGGAAAATCTGTTGAATTAGATAAAGCATCCTCATAACATCCACAGTACGTCCGTTTTACTATATCTGAGGTATTGCCATTTTGTAGTACTGTACTTACGAATGTCTTATAAGTTCGTCCATTACTGTCAAAATAGCATGATATAACTGGGCAATATGTTGATTTTGTATATTACACAAAATATGTATTTTGCATTTACTTAAAACACATTTAATTCACAAGTCAGTGTTGAATGTACGTCATCAGTTATAAATAATTACAAACCTTGCCAAATTATTTTAGGCTCGTGAAATAAATGAGCAGTAATGCCTATTGCACGGCACGTGTGCACAGAGGAGCACGAGATGAAGCTTCAAAGTTCTATCGATAATTTTTACCTCGCGCTACTTCATTAGGTAAATGAGCTGTAGCCAAAAAAATTTCCCCAACACAAACATCACCAATAAAACAGTTTTTGTTAAAAAGTAACTTTCTCATTAACGGTCTCAAATTCGCATTTTGTTTAAAACGCGTCCCATGGGAAATAAACACAAAGTAGGCTTTAATGATTTATTCGAAGCTAGCAATTTGAATTGAATTCGGTAAACGGTAAAGAGGTTTAAAACTGATTAATTTATACATCGAAAATGAATGATTAAAAAAGTTCATGAAAATTATTTAGACATAATTACGAAACTAATTAGGAAATACAGCTCCTACATATAAAAATTATTCATAAAAATGTTTGACGAACGATTATTACAAACCTAGTAGTAAAATAGCAAAACAGAATGCAACTAGTATTGTTATAACCAAAAAGTATATATTAAGGTGAAGTTTGTGTAATATAAGTTAGTGAAATTATTTCTGTATCCAGAATATTATGTTGCATAAGCGTGTAATTTTTGTACATTTACAAGAACGGTAATAGCGTCGTTTACAAAAAACTACTGGAATCAAAAACGGAAACCATTAAGCTACTACCAAATGACAGTTTTCTTTTCTAGTAAGTGAATTTTCTGACTGGCTAAAGCTGAATCTATTCTGCAAGCTGTTTCGAAGCTCTAAAGTTGAAAATTTAATGTTTTATTTAAACTATTTAAATAGAAATAGAAACGGATTTTAACCTGGGTCTCGTTGTGAGCAGTCGTGTCTACTAAAATTTAAAAAAAATTATAAAGTATTAAAATGTAAATATTTCTTCAGGACAGAAATGAAAGTCGATATTTTGTTGCCAAATCCTCATTTCTTACTATTGAAACATAAATGTGCGAGGAAGTGTCGTATAAAAGGCAACAATAATTGCTGTAATTAGTCCTATGTTTACGATATGTATTCTTCTGTAAAACATTGCTTCAAAATCCAGCGACAATGTAGTATCTCTTCTGTACAGATTGCTGAATTAAAATCCTACAGAAACCGCTTACCATTCTGAGGAAACAGAATACACGCGAACTTTGTTTGTGCTATTTTCCACAACCGTTGCAATGTTTCTTTATAGCAGGACTTTTAGAATTTTTTATTTGGGAGATTCCTTAAGTTTGAAAGTCTCAATAAACGCTTTCAACTGCGCACGCTCAGCTTTCAAATTTTTATTTACTGTCGCAATCATAGAATAAAACTATTAAATTTTAAGAAATCACGCAAACTATTGCGAGAGAGACAGAGAGAGAGAGAGAGAGAGAGAGAGAGCGCGCGCGGGAGGGAGAGAGGCAAAGTAAAACACATTGCGTGAAAAAATTATACACAGAAGATACTGTATTTAATATACTTTATTGTAACTTTGATGCTATTGTATTAAGGTTGAAACAAAATATATTTTCATCTGACCAGAGATTGAAAGGTTGTATAGTCTCTCAATAAATACTTCAATTGAGCTGTAAGAATTAAATCATTACAAAAGATTGTTTTACAATTTTGATATTAGCTGGTGTCGAAAAAAAACCAAATACCAGGCGAGCATTGTAAGATAGATATTACAGCATTTTGAACATACCGTAAGACTAAACGTGACAGCTACTAAAAATATGACTCTCTTAGTACTTTAAAAAAATAATTGATGATTATGTTGATTTTAAAAAATCATATCTACAACGACTGGCTGTCTAAAAAATATAAATACAGCTTTTTCTAAACTGAATAATAAAAACAGTCGGTTTAATAATGTTCATGAATAAGAAATTGTCTAGTATAACACTGTTTTACTCAATGCATATTATAGATTTGACACAATATATTTACGTAAGCGACACTCACGTCTGTTAAGAAGTCTTAAAAGTTAAAAATTATTTTCTAAATTTCTGGCAAATTACATTCTTCTCCGTTATTATATAATAGTAGCCTAGAAAAAGTATGATAGAGGAGAAAAATTACTTTTCTAAAACAGTATGCAAAGAGTTTTGAATCATCCTTGCACTCTTCTTGGTTGGGGTCTGATTTTCCAAGTTAGGTTTTAGTTTTCTTGTAGCTCATGGACTTTGTGAGTACTAGTTTTCGTCTGATGGACACTTTTCCTGTAGAACTACCATAGGAAATTTTAAACCTATTTCTCTTTTTTGTAAAAATTTGAAAATTGGACAAAATTATTAGTTTTAGAATTAAAAATATATTTATATATTAACAACATATGTGGCTTCAATAAACATTAAAGTTAGAACCACACATCGCGTTAAAATATATATTTGAAATTTGACGAATTAAGGACTTAAGTTATTATTATAATATTTATATTTTTTTTAGTATGTTTTTTTTCTATGATTGGTATTTTTAGTAAGTTATCCTCGATATAATGTAACGAAATCATAAAGTACGAACAAATGTAAAGGGAAAAAAATTCGGTCCTTGACTAGCTTGAAAAGGGATTTGTAATGGTGCACCGAGAAAACAGATTTTATCAATTATAATGTGGAATATTTCGCGGATGCAGCAGCCGGCATTCCAGACTTAGCTGTCATACGTACTCGCGCCATTACTACTGGATTGTTGGCTTTTGCTACAGTGAGAAACCAATATTATTCATTACTGCACTCAGCATTTCAAGATTCGGTAATTTTGGTCCTGCCGCTTTGTTTATCTGTTTCGAGTCACCTGCATCAAACTGTGATAGAATTTTAAACGTCAAAATATTCGTATCCTTAAATTACTGAAATTTTCTGTTTGTAGTTTGTACGAAGAAATTAACTCTTTCGATAGTGGCAACTATCTAAAACAACGGTTGCAGTGTAATATACAGCTCCATTGACTTTTTTTCATATGCGCTACAACTATGCTCTGTATTATGTTGCAGAATAACCCAGAAAGTTGTCGACTATAAACTATGACCTACTTCAAATTCAATCCTATATTAATGGTTACCTCTCTTCATATAAATATGTTTTCCGTCAAACGAACATTTCTTTAAATCCCGTTTTTTCAGGATATATGCCATACATTAAAATAAAGTTACTCTCAAATAACGCACGCAAATATTACTGACTTATTAAAAAGTGCTGCTACTCGTTTGAAAGCCATGCGACTTAATAAATACAAGCACATTCAGTGAACTAAACAACAGTGGATTATAAAAAATATTTATTAGATATAGGTTATTTGATAAGTATTTAGTAGTATAACAAAGTTCATTCTGGCACAGTCTATTTTAAATATACCAAAGAAGGACCTGAGGGGCCACCTACTTCCGCCTGAGTGGGAAGTGCTGGACAGTCTTCGTCGTAGCGGCAGATGGCTGGTGACGTGTACGTGTATATCAGGACAGCATATCCAGGTATTTTCACTAATGGTTGTCTTAAATTCATTTTTATTGAGTCTGTTTTCGTTCAGAGGTTCGGAGAGTTCAGGTAAAAAATTGCTGCCCAATCTATAAGGTCTAATTTTGTTATTATATGTATATATATACATAATTCTCATGGTGAAACAAGAATCCACAATTTAAGCCTGAAGATTTCTTTTACTCTCCATAGTCTCCTTTTGTTACACTAAACCAGTGATTCCACTCTATTGTTTATTTTATTTTAATGTGCCTTTCTCCTTATTTATCCACTATTAAGTACATTATGAACATTCTATCCTCACTCGAAATAAGCAATGGGTTTTGGGTAAGTTGAAAAAAATAATTTTAATGGCTTCGTGTCCAGAATTCATGCATCTACTCTTTACATCTCCATCGATATATAATTATAATAAATAATTATCATAAGAGTAGCATGCGTTCACGATCACAGTCAAAAATTCACGTACAAAAAAACAATAAAAATGTCCCAAATCTCCTGACAGTGTTCGAATTGCAAACTTCAGATATCATTGTCTTTAACTTGACTTGACTGTAAATTATAATTTACATAATCTATTTACGCAAAACTGGCTTTGTTTCTGCATTTTTCTTAAGATGCCTGTTAAGTGTTCCTCAATGAAAGACTGTAGTATAATTTGGTATGTTCGGACTTACTTTATGTATTTTAAGTTGTGCTTCAGGAATGAAGGCCTAAGGAGTGAGGACGGTGTTGGCAGTGAGTTCATGCTCTCTCATTCCAGTTGGACGTCAGCCATTTTCAGCAGAGAGATAGCCATGTTGGATGACCGTGGTTGAGATTGTGACCTACAGGAATTTTCACAAGCTGGCGGCCATTTTTTACAGACATAGCGATTGCTGAATGTAAAATTATTATTTGCGATGTATTTTTAATATTATTATTTTAATTTAACAGTGACATGGTTACAATATCAAAACACATGGCACAACGCGCATCACAGTGCTAAGCACATCACGAGGCATAAAGTACATCACGTGACATACCATACATGTCGTAGATTTCAAAACACATCGTATGTAGCAAGTAACGTCGTGGAAGAATCGCGTTGGTCTAAAAATGTCGCAAAACACTTCGCGGATAACAGCACATTGCGAGTAACTTTTCGAATGGCATTAAACTTCGCAAATCATGTCGCCAAGCACTTTCTGAAACACATCACCCATCGCAAATCACTTCGTGATATTGGTCGCGGTTATCAAAACATGTCGGGAAATAATTCGCGAATTTTTTACCATGGTGTGAAGTATGTCGGTCCTTATATTACGTCATGCAGTATGTAAACTACTGAGAATAGGCAAGCATTCAGAAGTTTAAAATGTTACGTTTGTTGCAGTGGGTCATTCGGGTTGGCCAAGGGGTGACATTTTCCAACGTCTAATTTATATCTATCTCATGGAGTTGAATATTATAGCTTCGTGGCAGATAACGATGATCCCGTCAAATGAATTATATACGCGAAATGCTTAACCCATTCTGACATTACAGTGTGAGCGAAGAGTGAAGAGATTTGGGCGGCCCTTAACAGCGAGGTCTTGAGAGCCGATGAGGGTGATTGAGGTGAGGATGGAGCAGCGCCGAAATGAGAAGGTGGGGTAAACGGGATATCCCCGATAAAACCCGCCGAACAATGGCATCGTCCGGCTATATTTCGGGAGTGACCCGGCCGGGGGTTGAACCCGGTTCTCCATGGTGGAAGGCGAGCAGGCTAACCACTCAGCCACTGTGACCCCTCCGACATTACAGGCACTGCCTGAACAAATAACGCTTAAGAGTTATTTGCACGTGTTTCAAAGTAATTCGACAAGTTTTATACCAAGAATGAATCTACAGGTTTTTACTTTCACTTTTCCTCTCCCAGGAAAATGAAATATTTATTCGAATATTAAAATTTTCAGCGTTCTGACATAACTGTTTCTTTACGGACATGCGAAGGGCAGCAATAGCTCTCACTTATTTGTTAAAATGGAGATTGCAGTTACTTGAATATAAAAACAATTCAAATATATTTTCGTCATGTATTCGTTAACAACACATATGTATGATTACAACAAGAGGCAAAAATGTCATATATAGATTATATGATGTATGCACGTAGGTATGTACGAATGAATGTATTTACGTATTAATGTATGCACGTCTGAATGTATATGTATGAACATATGAACGCAGGGTCATCAGAAACTCTCTCTCAGATTAGTATAAAAGAAGGGGTGCAAGGTCATAAGGTAGTGTAGAAATTAGGTATCCCTGGTGCAAAATTAATCATCCCTCCGAAAATTTAGTTTTAGAAACAAGTTTGTCACTATTCACACTTATGTATAATTCCTATCAATAAATTAAAAAAAATATATGTATACCAGTGCGTAAATACTGTAGGCAATACAAATACTTTGTGCAGGTAATCACACACTGGCAGTCGTCAGAAACAAATAGGCAGTCTTAGTACAGTAAACATGCCGTTGACAGCAAGTGGTAAAAATGTCCTCCACAATCGTTTGTGCAGTAGGCAAAGCTTGTTACCACAGACGCATTTAGGTAGTATTGCCTATGTTCTAGTCACTCTATCGCTGTAGCCGAGGATTTGTATGTATTTCACAGGAAAACGGCGAGTCCTGGGCAGCTGAAACAAGAAGACCTCTATTGTTAATTTGTTCATAGAGTTCAATAAACCAGCATCAAAATTTCACAATTCCTGACGGTACAGAAGTTGTCTGCCATAAGAGAGTGGCCACAACCCTTATTTTCATTACGGGAGAAGACAATAATAAGAGTTTGCTCTCAATTTGAGGATCCCGCTAACATAAAACAAAGTTCGGAGTATACTCATTTAATTTCACTTCGTTTCATATATTTCACAAAAATAAAGTTTTAATTCTGGATGTCCAAGTGCTCATTTCTCTCTTCATATTAAATATAGGTAAAAAGTCACATTTATATTTCCAAGTTTATTTTGCATAAGATATCGCCTCACGAAGTTGGTCGCTCGAATTATGCTTCAAGCTGTACATCAAGTACGAAAATCTAGTTATACCAAGTGAAGATTTGGTACGTCTTCGTGAGACTTTGAGAGAGGTAGATGCCTCGCTGTCCGCCACTCCTATTTTCCCCACGCCCATTTATGAACGTATGAACATATGCGTCTGCCTATGGTTTTGATCATGCGATCAGGCCTTGCTTGCCTGGTCGCATTTCGCAAGCATGTGGCCGGCGACTGGGACACGAGCGTTGAGCGCCTGAACCGCAACAGAAGGGATCCCTCCAGCTGTCAGGAGGCGTGGCCGTCTGTTAGTCAACACACGCCCGGTACGAAGACAGGAGGCCCGGCGGACGGCGTCCTTGTTGCCGGAACACTGTACCACGAAGACGTCAGGAGATAGGCTTTGCCGACCTCCGTAGTAAGTCTACACACATCAGTCCTCGGAGCCATGATTAAGACGAAGACTTCTCATGTAAGTGACTTTAATATTAAATAATGTGTCGTGGCTTACAAATCTACGGAAATACTTATTATAACAACATTGTAACCGTCTGATATATCTCCAAGCTCCCGCCGATTTAACTAATATATATTTAACGATTTCGAACTGTTATTTAATTAATAACACGGATACGAAACCTGCCTAATTATTTTCACCTCTGAGTAAAATTACTCAAAATAATTAATTGTGCAATTTAAAAGCCAATATTACAACAGTATTTACTTTGTATTTATGTATGCTATGTAAGTAGGTATAAGCGGTTCACGGTAAACTAAGCACATCTTTAAGCCCTGCTTGAGATATAAATTTATGCGAATTGTATATTCTTCCGCTATATGTAAAATTAATATTGTTGTAGGACTCGTCACTTTTTTAGTGTGTCGTTTAAGCGAAGCTGTGAAATTAATAAAAAAGTTAATCTTTGATAAATTTGCTGACGGGCACACTAACACGCATTAAAAAAATCTATAAGCAAAATAAATAATTTTAGTACTCACAAATGTTAAAGTAACAATTTGAATTCAACGTTAAGATATAGAACTACTTTCTATTCGTAGTTACTAACTTCAAATATGATCATGGCTGTCAGTGTTCCCGTTTAAATACGTGCATGTAGGTGTCGTGAAATTTTTGAAAGGTTGAATTTAAAATTGCATAAAATAACCATGAAAAGGTTTTAAAAGCCTTATAGCAGTGGAAGGCGTATAGTCCGGGTTGACTGGTCAGGAGGCAGGCATGCGCCTTAACGGATGTTCACGATAAAGTGACCACTTTAGAAGTCAACCTTAGAAAAATGTCACTGTCCGTGCCTGCCTGTATTATAACGGGCACACTGACTGGCGTGTGCCCTATTAAGTTGGTAACGACGAACAGAAAGCATTTCCATGTCCTGACGCTGTATTAATAGTATAAGAAAACCCCTTGAGAAAACTTGAATTATTTGTTATACTTTCTGTATTTTTAATGCATAAATGAGCCAAATTGTAAAATATTGATTTTCTAATATTTAAACAATTTCACAGCTTCACCTGACATACGCATGAATAAAGAGAGCAAGCTCACGGAAATGTTAATTTTTTTGGCGGAAGTAAACTGCCGTAAAAGCATATCCTTAGTGCTTTCAAAAAGTGCTCAGTTTACCGTGAACAGACCTTAGGTGAGTGTACTCGCGTGCCGGGGGGCTCAGCCGAGACACGATCCCCTGCCAGCAACGCACTTCATCAACGCCCTACGTCCTTATCTGGTCGACCGCCCCTCGCCCTTAAATTATCGCCCGGCCAGAGCAAACACCACGGCTCACGTGCCATCTCCCCCACCCCTCA
>NQII01001192.1:414307-447541 GCA_002778355.1 Clitarchus hookeri | reverse complement strand
ATAAACATCTCACCGGTGATGCCGCCACATTCCCCGCCGTGGCTGCGCCAAAAAATAATAACAATACTTCGATGTGTTCCTGGTCGTCACTCTCGAGCCAACAACCGTGTCGATTTCGCTGCCGCTCGCTGCGTCGATAAATCGAAAGTTTCCCTTGCACGTAGGCCGCTACGTGCCGCTCCTGCTGCCGTAACTGTCACCTACGTCTGTCCGCCCATGCGTTATGACAGCGTTAGATCTGGATGAAGCTGCAGGTATGGGTTCTACCACGTCTATAGTCCATTCATGGTTACTTAAAACTTTCTCGAAGTCCTACTAAAGTTCTACTTCCCAAATGTTCCTCTACCTCACGCTTACAAAGAATAACCAAGTCTCCAGAATTACACCACAGTGACAACGCGCAGTATTCGTGCGCACTCACTTTAATAATATTTTCTATGGAAACTATCTCTTACTAGGCATTAACAACACACATATATTCTCTCTGTTTTCATTTACATTATTTATAAATGAAATATAATATTCATAGACAAAAAAATAAGTAAAAGTTGTATGTAACCCAAAATAAAATACTTTTTTTTAACAGAAGTATCAAACGCTTGTGACACGAGACATATTTAGGAAACAGCCAAACACTTCATATGCGGAATGATTTTTCTAAGGTTTGATTAAAAAAGTGCGAAGAAGCCGCAAACAGAATATACGACATCCTCAACGACATCAGGTTCTTAAGGTGACGAAAAAAATATTTTTTCTCTTTAAACGTTCCATTGAACTCCCCCCCTCATGATAAACGTGTTGGGTGATTTTGTCCATTCTGTGGTCTGAGTCGAAAAAAGATGACAGAAACTTTATAACAGAATAATATCTAGCCACTGGTTTTATCCGCAATTTGTCAACTATAATATCAAATAATTACGATAACAAGACGTTTTCTTGTGGATACTGTTAGTTAAGTACGAGCAAAACTTACTTATGTATTAGTTTACCTGCTATGTTTCTCCTTAGTTTCGACATCTACGACTTTGCAGATATATGCTCAATTTAATACTATGACAGTCATCAACATACATGCATTAATTGCACTCAAATAATGTGTCAAAATAATATATAAAACTACAAAATATATTCAGAAAGCGTTTAAATGTTAAAGTCAAATGTTATTAATATACATACATTTTATATACAGGAAATTAAATTCACCTTGTGACTTTTGCTTTAATGTACACCTAGTGCTGAATTTGACGATTGAGAACGCTATTGGTGAAACTTAAAGCTTGTTTCCGATACCTGATATTGTTGTATGAGACAAATAAGAAACATTTTAGAATATTATTATTTTTACTACGAAATGGCAACTACGATCAGTCGATTTACAGAATAAAAACAAGTAATCTACATTGCAAAGCTAATGTTCTTTCTAGTTTGGTTGGTATTCGTAAGTTAGAGTTACAAAGAATTGTATTTATCCCAGATGATGTTACAAAATGGAGATGAGGTGTAGACTGTTTCAGTAATTCAATAATTTTACCACGTAACTGTGTAAATGACATTATAAATAGAAAATATAAATTCATGCAGTAGGGAAACAATTAAAAGGAAGGAAGGTGGACTTCATTTTAAAATTATCCATTATTTACTGAAATATCAAATGCCTTCCGGGCCTTACCCAGGTATTAATCTTTATAGAGCGTAGGACATAAATTAATTTCAAATAGGGGACATCAGTTAAAGTATACAGGTGTGTGGAAAACAATTTCAAAAATAAAAAAGGCTATTCCTAGATAAAGGTTTAGCCAAGTCTGTGAGCAACTATTTTGCAATATTGGTGCATTTATTTCGCTTAGTTCTCTTTGTATTGCAACCATCACGAGTGTCAACCGGGAGGCTGTTTGTCCGCCATTTTCTAAGATAGCACTAAATGAATAAATAAATGTGTTATTTCTTAACACAGGACACAACTGATTCGTACCAAATTTGTCAAACAAGTAGCTGTATAGCAGGCGATGGAATTTGATATTATTTACGTTGGTTGGACACTTATTATCTAAACGGTGACCTTATAAACATTTAAATTCATTACGCTATTTCTTCGAAAGCATGTAATCAATTTCAACTTAACTTTATATGCGGGCAGTATATAGCTAACAAATATGTATACTTGGAGCCTCTTTTATCCACCATTCTTAAGATAGCATTTCATGAATAGGAAATTGTACATCATATCTCCGGAAAAAAATTATCTAATACTAAAAAATTTGGCAAACAATTAGTACTATGGCAAACTATCTAAATTGGTATATTTTAAGAGCGTCAGATATTTATTTTCAAAATGGCTAATGGCGAATAGATATCCTGGTACATTCTATAACTTTTATTAAAATGTGTATGAGAAAGTTTATTTTGTGCATTATTTTGTAAGATACTGCCACATGAAAAGTATTTTTTTTTTCGATTGTTTTATGTCATTACGAGAAATATACTTATAGATTCTCACAATATCTTAAAAACAAATAGCACTATGGCTGGCCATGTATACTGATATGTGTTGAGTGGCTGAGATACACACTTTCAAAACGGCGGATATATAAACAGATTTAGATTGGTTTGCAATATCTACGAAACCATATAAAAAAACCTTCAAATAAACTTGGTATAATGGCAGTATATATTGCAACCTCTTTGGTACGCCACAGTTAAAATAGACACATATTTATAAATACAAAATAATGTCTCATCTCAGGAATCAATCAACCGAATCTATCCAAGTTTGGACAAGTAGCAATACGGTAGACCAAATAATGTATACATTTTAAGTGTGTCACATACTAATTTTCAAAACGGTAGCCATATTGATAATTAAAATAAGGTGTTTATATGTATTAAACAATTCAATAAAAATGTGTATGTTGCCAATGGGTATCTATTAGAAACATCGTATACATAGCCATACTTTAGGCATTTTTGTATAGTAGCGTCAAATGAGAAAATGATATTTAAATGTCATATCTCGAGAACCAATCAAACAAATTCCACCAAATTCTTCGCACAAGTAGCGCTGCGGTAGGCGATAAACCTTTAATTTGACAAGTCCTTTATTTTTAAACGACAGCTATGTAAATGTTTACTGTAAATAACCCATAACTATCAACATTTTAGATATATTGCATGCTCCTTACGCTACGTCCGTAATTCAGTTCCTTGCACGATAGTTTATGGTACGATATATTATGGGTTCGAGTGCTAAGTAAGGCACGTCTGTATTTGTAATTGTCTTACTATTGTTGCATATGTTTCGGGTTCCATCTCTTATGATTTTGCTGTTGATGAAACGTTATTGCCTACCTACCATATAAGCTTTTAACGACTTCATTTTAAATTTATTTTCACCTGAATATGTGGTCGTATAAAATGCTTTGGGACAAATTTCACATTTTTATTATTTACTATTCTGAGATCTGCGTCATTTTCTTAAAAATATTTGCTAGCAAATTGGTTTGAATTAGAAACACATATAAAAAAAATATTTGGTATTTTATGATACTTTTTAATAGTGTACTTATAATTGATTAGTATAAAACGGTAAGTACGAAATACAGTTTTTCATACGTTTGGAAATTTAAAAATTAAGTGAAATGAGAAAGCTATGTATGGTTAAACCAAAAGAAAAATTAGTGGAATTAAGCCAAGTTACAAATATTTTAATGTTGGTAAGTGGATTTTTGAAAAAAAGAACTGACGATGTGTGGCTACCTTAGTAAACTAATCTCGGAGGAAAATTAAAAAGCTCTAAAAGTTATGTGTTGACACTTCATTTTATAAAAAAATAATAACGAACGAGTGGATTATAAAGCATGATTTAATCTTCAATATATCCAAACGAGTTTATTTTCTAACTACAGAAAACCAGAATCTGTAACCAATTGTATTAAACATGTCCCGGTATGGAACGCCGAATTGGTAGTCTACAGTTCAAGTTAAATTTAATTCAATTTTCCTTTATTAGCAGAGATGAAATCACTCCCAGGCATATACAATGAAGGATATAAATAAATTGCAGTTTTCAATGTTCCCGGTATTGAAAGTTAGGCATGTTAGTAACACTTTCAAATTTACCTAAGTTTTCGTCCATCGAATGTTAAATAATGGCTCTTCAATGCAAACGTGCAGAATGTAATTAACATGAGTTATTTACAATCGTTACCGCGTGTATGAGATTTCTTGTTTGTCGTAGCCAATTTTTATATAGAGTTCACGTGACGTGTATCGCCGACCGCTTGCCGGTTGCAATAATTACACGGAATTGTTTGCCGTGCATTTTGCCGCAGCGACTGTTACTGATCCGCTGTTCGCCGCAGGCCACCGGAGGGGACTTTCTGTTGCTTTGATTGTGTTTGGTCATCAATGCTGCACAACGGTAGACAATTATGCTCAAAGAGAAGCGGCATGCGCTAATTGCATATTTTAATATCAAAACGAAATAACGTTCTTCTACTCCACGCAGTGTAGATTTATTTTTCCACTACCGCGTTAAAATTAAATGAATTGTGTGCACGATTTTTTTTCAAAACATTAACATCAACACTAACAAAACGGGTAAAATTTTAATCATACATGTTATAATAACTATGGAAGTGGTCTTTTTGAATCGGAAAACGCATGAGCATCGTGACAGCCATACTGACACTTTGCCTAAATAAGTAAAATTAACTCTGATTGTACTTCGGGAATAGTATGCAGCAAGTCGAAATAGTAAATTTGCAACAATAAGTTCACGTAATGAGTTACATTTATAGTAAAAAATTACTCATTTATGTAACTAATTTGATACTTTTTTATTTCTGAACGCCATAAATTTCCAACTTGCATAAAAATATATCTTTCAACAATTATTAATTAATGGTAAAAACATACAGTATGGGAAACTCGCAACAAATATTCACGGCGAAATTTGCAGCAGCAGTAACAGTATGCAACAAAAGAGTGAGGTCTACGATTACATCAGATTGTTTGAAATATTACTACAACGGAGAATAAGCACTCATCGCTAACCATTAATAATTAATAGAATGATATAACGATATGGCGTTTGGAAAAAACAGCAAATTGATATCTTCAGCAATCCAAAGCTGCAGAGCTTATGCAGTCTCATTAGGGAAAACATCAAAATAATGAGAAATATTTCTTAATATATTTGCCTGAACAGAATAAATAATACTGTAATATTATGACAACATAAAATATGACAATAAATACTTAAGGCTTTCAAAAATGTTGTTTGCGAGTATTCTTATGCGATCGCACTGTTCTCTTATAAAACTTCCGTTCTCAGGTATTAGCGCTCTATAAAGACTAGGTAAGGGTATAATCGTCCCCTATTATTGGCAAAGCTTGTATTTTTTTCACTACGCAACCATTGCTGCATACTATTGTCCGCTACATTAAAAACAGCCAAAATCAAATACAGTTTATTTAAACTTTTTCAATTTTTTACCAGGCCTGAGATGAACGTCAAAAATCCCGTCATGTTCATTCGCAAAATGTAAAAGTTTGCGATGAAAATTCGCTTTTCTTAGATGCACATGGAAAAATAAAAGAAACCGTGGGGGATACCTACACGTAAACATAACCCAGCAGATCAACCGGTTTGTCTATACGGACAGCGCGTATAGCAAGCCCAAGCATTATTTCCTCTTAAGAGGGATCAGTTGCTGCCGTATTAGATATATATACATTTTTTGTCATAACTTACATTCAAGTTGGTTTAACGAAATTTTCCGCACGAAACAGCATAAATGGTATCTTCTCGCTTTATAAAGTTGTTACGTTTCCACTGACTTTATTAAATTTGAAATAGTAAAAACTCGGAATAAATAATTTTTTTTTCTTGCAGGCGAGTACAGCAGTTAAACTAGCCACTGTGGTCAAGTGACGCCAACTTCAGAAAATGGACAAAGGATTGTCCTGTGTCCTGTCAATTCATAACTTTCAATACAAAATCTACAATGCAGGTTTTTCCGAAAATTCTATAAATTCAAAATGGCAGTGACTAATCCCCCTTAAGGGTGTAGTTTCCCTTCCATTTTAATTTTTTTTTAATCTGTATAATCAAAATGTATGACCATACACGAAAAATACAGGTGTAATAGAGGACTGCTTTCAATTTTTTAAGTTTTTGCAGTTTCTGTTAACATACATTCATATTTTCCCGTTACCAAATAGCACACAGACATCCAATGAATATCTGACGAATGTCACTCTCAGACATTCAGGATATCCAAGGACATCAACGATAAGCAAAGTTACATTCACAACACTAGCAAAAGATATCCAAATGTCCGCCCAATATCCAAAATGTCATAGATATTTTTGATGCTTTATATACATATTTAGATGTATTCACTTACTTTAAGTAATGGCCATTGGTGGTTTTGAAATATCTAATGGATATCNTTTATATACATATTTAGATGTATTCACTTACTTTAAGTAATGGCCATTGGTGGTTTTGAAATATCTAATGGATATCCAGTAAGTTGTATAAACCAGTATCTTCTACTGAATATCCAAAGAATATACATTCGAGATACACTGCAGAGATGATTTTTACATATTGTGGATCTCGTTAGGAAATCCGGTGGATATCCTGTGCTATGTGGGTAGGAACTGAAATTATTAGATAATGAGGCCATCATTGATTACGGTTACAAATGGGAAACGTATCATTAAAAAAAACGAAATCGTATTTCGAAATAACTGTAATGAGCTGTGCCTTAATAAGCTTCGTTTTAAATACTGACTCTGGAAAATAGGTTTAGGAGGAAAATACGCTCATACAAGATAGTGGGATACTTTCCCCTTAACTGCCCCAGTGGCAGATGCCGTTAATAAACGTTAAGTTTGGGGCCCTGAATTATATTCTTCTTGCAGTTTACAAACTTTATACAGGATTAATTTCCTCAAACTTGCACCGCAAATATTTCGGAAATGAAAGGTGCTGTTTATGTTCTTGTTGCACACAACTGAAGTGTAGACAGGGTTCATATTTGCAGCCCAGACACAGATTATAATAGGTATTAGAATGAGTATTTCTTAAACAATGTTACAACGTTTCAATCGGAGCAGTGGCTATTCATATCAAGAAAATAAAACTAGAGGAAATTAGAATATCAATGGTGTTTATTGCAAGACTCTCGTGCAAGTTATTTACGTGCTATCGTAATACGTATAAATACCCACAGCTATCTGCTCCATTTATTTGCTTAGTTACTAAGCAAAGATGTTCCTATGTTTATTTAGATTATCTTTCCTTTATACTTATTACAGTGGAACCTCATCGTCATTACCTTGTGATAGTTCATGCTACCTAGAAGTAGGACGTGCTGGAAGATGGTATTCACTAACGCTGAAAAAGCCGACATGCTAATGCTGTTCGTTCTTGTAATGAGCACGCTGAACTATATCCCAACATACGTCAACCATCTCGAAAATTATTTGCGAACCTCTTTAACCAACTATGGGAAACTGGAAGTGTAATTCCTCTAAAACGCAACATAAACAAACGAATGACCGGAGAAGAGGGTGACATTAATGTTCTAGCTGCTGTTGCTGTAAACCCTCAAGTTAGCTCCCGTGCAATCGCAGGAGGAAGTGGTGTAAGTCAGGCAAATGTACTACGCATTCTGCACCGTCATAAGTCCCATCCACATCTGTCTCCCACCATCAACAACTACATGGAAACGATTTTGAGAATCGTGTTAACTTTTGTATGGGCATTAGGACCTGATACACTGGATTTGTAATGTATCTTGTTTAGTGATGAAGCAACATTTACAAATCATGTCCGAGTCAATCTCAGAAACATGGACTATTGGTCACTAAACCATCACCTTTGGCCACGTCAAGTCGAACGTTAGTGTCTATGGAGTATAAATGTGTGGTGTGGAATAGTGAACCATCATTTGATAGGACATTTTCAGAGAAGGAACACTGGACCTCCTAACAGACGAACTTCTACAGATGTTGGAAGACCTTCCACTAAAAACTAGAAGGATCCTGTGGTATCAGCATGATGGTTGCCCAGTGCATAGTGCAACACATACTACAGCTTTTCTTCACAGATTGTTTCTAAATCGTTGGATTGGAGGAATGGGACCTATACGTTGGCCTGCCCGTTCATCATACCTAACACGTTTAGATATTTTTCTGCGTGGAGCGCTCAAAGACACACTATACAAGGACATACGGACGATATCAAAAGATTTGAAACCACGTATTAGAGCTGCCTTTTCGGAAATTTCTGCTGAAATGCTACAACTTGTAGAGCGATCCTTGCACGGTGGACTGGAAGCTCCTACTGTAGCTGGTGGTCTTCATTTCGAACACATCATGAGAAGGAAAGTTTTCTCTTATTCAGAATTCGTAGAATTTTTATAACTTTTGTATTTCTTAAGAGAGTGCTGATACATGGTAGAGTAAAATCACATAAATGTACACACTAAAACAGAAAAAACATCATAGCCTAGTAAATAAACAGTTTAATATAGCAGACAACTATAGGTTATTAAAATTGTCATACTACGATGGCCTGCAAACTACATACAATAGAATCCTGCAATAAACACCATCCTAGTTATATTTTATGAATGTGAACAGGCATTTTTCTATTTGAAAAGTTACTTTGTTAAGAAATACACATTCTACTAATTATCATCTGAGTTGCAATTATGAGCCCTTGCCTAACCTTCAATTGTATGCAAACTGCACATCAATAGCACCTACTATTAAAAAATTTTTTGCGGTGCCAGCTTTTCGTGATTCACTCGGTATAACCACGTTTCCTGTCTAAAGAGAGTACCATGGTAAATTTACTTTACAAACAGACTTTCTCATAGATAATCTTAAATGAATACGAGATAATTTATGTAAGAATATCATTCCGTTTTACTTATTCTACACCTATCTGCCATGTGATATTTGTTCATATTTTTTCGAAAGTGTACCGAACACTAAGATAATTTCTGTTACTTTGACAATACATTTATATAAAAACTTACACATTTTAGTCAGTAAATCTATTATGCAAGCTTTGTGTTTTTAAAGAAGACATTATACATTATAATATGAAGTCGCAAACACTACCAGTTAAATGACATTGCTAGCTTTGCAGTTTACTTGGTACATCCTAATTTCCTTCCTCACTGCAGATATATAATGTGTTCTTATATTATAAATATTAAGTGTATAGACAAATTAAAAAATTTTAATGAACAATGATATTCACAGAACTTGTAATTAAACAGTTATATACAAAAACAGTTAAACTTTAAAAATGCTGTAATTAAATACCGAATACCTAAAATTGAATATAATAAGAAAACAAGAACTTTGAAACTGTCGACTTTTAAGATCAGCTTTCACATGCCTATTCGAATCAGCAAAAAAATACCCACGATTGATACAACGATTTGTCGTAAGTACTACTTATATACTTACTGATGAAAAATATTCTTTGCTAACTTAACAGGAATAATGAAATAACCACAGTATTGTTTAAATTAAATTGTGGTTTCAATTAATTTCGTGTGCAGTTTTGCAAAATGACTCTATTTTCGCAGAACAAAATTTACACCACCAAAACCTCGCAGCTATGTTTTTTTTTTTCAATTGGCGCAAAAGACACATTATTATTAACGAGAAGCACTCTTAGAAAAAAGAGATGCTAAACCACCCATGCTTCGCCCAACGTTACCTGTGGCACAATCAAAGTCAAAGAAGAAACTGTAATTTAATCGGCTTCTTCAAGTCATCCGCCTACCATACGCTTGAAAGAAGATAGCGGCAAATCATACGTTATTATTCCCTGTGTTGATACGTAGTGCCTTATCACGTAAGCTAACGTAACAACTATGACACGTTCAAGGGAACACATGCAAATTGAAAAACACGTGTCGCTACAACACACTGGCAAAGAATACTACGCAGTGTGTACATTCAATATTGTACTGCAATATTAACCTAGGGATTTATTTACTCTTCCCTATTTTTCTGAAAAAGTATATTTAAACTATTTGTGCTTCCATGAAACCAAACAGTTTTGAATGGTTTTCTTTATATTTGCGCGTGGCATACTAATTTGAACATATTGCTTGAAATATCGCAGTCGTATTAATTTTTATTTTATGTGCTTTAGACTGAAATAAGATCGGTTAAAATTTATGTGTTCTTGGCTTTGCTATTTGTTGGGTTATTATTAGTTTATTGCTTTGTTAAAAAGGCTGGTGTAATAGTTATAATCTCTGTTTTCGGCGTACCTTTACGAAATATTCAAATTGAAATGTTTAATTGGCTGTTCTTCAGCTCGCTTCGTTATCATGACGCAAGACAGTAGATTAAATCCGGCCAAAATTTATTGACATTATAAGAAATATCTATTGGCAACCATATTTCATAATGTAAAGGACATTGTACGTAGCCACAAAAATAAATCCAGACTAAAGTCGCACGCTTTAACAGCTTAGATTGTGTGTGCATTTGTGAAACCAGGTTTGAGTCTAATGAATGAAAGCATATCAGTTTTCAATTCTGGATTTTGTTATTAATTATTTAGGTGGGATTATTGCCATAACTTATGAAAATAGCTTTCCTTCTTACTGTTGAAATCGACAAACATTTAACTTTTATTTTCAGAAACAATTTTCAGCATCCTGATGCCAGTAAACTCTGCATAAACGCAATTCCTGTATTCTATTTTAATGTTTATCATGCAGTGCATTTATTTTACATAAAGTTAATAAAATGCCTAATCCATTAATTGTAGAAGTTTTGTATACTTAGACCTTATTTTGTTGTTGATATTTGGTTGCCACGAACTTGTAATATTTCGTTTCTTCAACTAAAGATTTGCGTGGCTCTGTACATTGAACAGTTTCCGTTATCATTAAAAACAATGAGGGCACGACCGTGTTTCGAACCCGGAACATTNTGGCTCTGTACATTGAACAGTTTCCGTTATCATTAAAAACAATGAGGGCACGACCGTGTTTCGAACCCGGAACATTCCCGTCCTGAATCTAACGCCATCGCAAACTCGGCTAAGGTGAAAACAGATGCAAAATTAATATTTGTAAGTATATAATGTTTTAATGTAAGACATGTGCGTAAATAAATGTTTTCAAGTTTCATATATTTACAATTTAGTTTCCTGTTTATACTTATTCGCTGAGATTGTTTGTACTATAATTTTGTAACAATAAATGCACAAAGAAACATTGTTTTCTATTCTTATTGTCACGGAAATTATAACCAAACCCTATTACTGTATTTTCGGACGAAGATAATCAACTCTTCATATAGCCACAACCAAATAAATTCCAGTTCTGGACCAAGATGACATTGTTGCCGCAAAAAATTCTGTCATAAAATATAACAGATTGTTCCAGATAGCCAAATTCTTCATTCGCTTCAAACGTAATGTATATTTGACTATACCCTGATATTTATTAATGTTTGCGGTAACCAAACCAATTAATGGACCTACTTCTAAAATAGTCGCGTGTACGAAACGTATGTAGACGGTGTTGGTACAACAAAAAAAAATTCCGTTTGACAAATAGTTTTTTAATTAGTTATTTGATTCAAAGCAAGGAATGCAGATGTTTGGAACGACAGTAGGTGTGTTGAGTGAACGAAATATTGTTCGGCTGTAAACAAGTACGCTATAAGCAAATTTATTTAGTATCTGCAATTAAATCGTTCAATCGTTCTATCGTACATACTAAAATACGCACGAGGACTAAACATTGTTGCTGTGCCGGCTTCATTTTTATAAGAAAAAATAAAAAGACATGAGCAGAAAATTTTACAAATCATATTGTTGCGTGTGTGCGCTTTGGTAACTTACTGCCCTGACGATAAAAATAGAGAAGGATGAAAGTGTGAAAATGATGCGTTATTGATAAGAAAGCATCGCGAGCACCGCACCACGCCACTTGGCCGTAATACAGCCGCCTGTGTATCTCATTGGCAGAGAAACAAAGCTGCAACGAGAATACGCAACCATCACAGATAATTAACTACGTCCTTGCAGTAATTCCTCTTCTACTGTGTGTACTTGGGTGATACAGATGCAAAGAGTACATTCCCTTTGGATGCTGTGACCAAGTAATTATATTTCCTTTTATATGCCAGTTTCATTAATTTTACCATATTGGGGTGTAATTGTTTTGAAATTTCTTCCTTAGTAGGAATCACACCAAGAAAAATAAAATTATAGGAGTATTTATTTTCTGATAAACGGAAAACGTTCACACTCAGAACAGTAAAAATTATAACTTTTGAACATGTTTTTAATGCAGTCTGTATCAAACTGAAATACATATTTGTATGCTTGTGTTAGGAAAATGTACCATGCGTACATTATATTATATTATCAATTTCCCTGCAGCTTAAAACTAAATTTCTATTTGGCACTTACGCATACCAATATGTATGGTGTCAATAAGTACAATGTCTACATGAACTGTACTAAATAAGATATATGTAAACCAAACAATTTCTCAACTTTATTAAATAAATATTTTGAGTACGCTAATAAGAGAAACTTTGAAACGAGTATTTCTTATTTATTCCTATACATAAAATCTACCGTCGGAGCTGCAGGCTCCTAATTGTGACGATTTCATTTTGAAAAATTTACAAAATCACGAAATCCTATATTCTTATTGCCTGACAAAGCACATGTAATGTTTGTCAATCAACAGTGAAATATGAATTTATGTTATTTATGGACAATAGTATCCTCAATCAGAACCATTAAAATGTGGATGCCACAATACATTTTTAATAGTAAAGCTAATAATATACTATAATGTAATTCACCACAAACCACAAAAATCACATGAAAATGAAATGTATTTTAATGTTATTTACAAGCACAGTCATTAANTGTAATTCACCACAAACCACAAAAATCACATGAAAATGAAATGTATTTTAATGTTATTTACAAGCACAGTCATTAAGTACAGGCAGATTTATTCGAAGTACATTTTAAATACAACAAATGCTTAAATACTAACGTGATTCTTTATAACACTTGCCGCAATTGTGAAATACTTTTGTTGTGAACGCCCGATTCAACCCACAAAACAGTGCTGCACTGTGAAGTACTTTACAATCCTACACATTCTCCGTTCTGCCACAACCAGTGTCCAAAACATAGATGACAACTGGCATTTATATCATACAGATTTATAAATAATTATAATTTAAACCTAGCTATANGTGTCCAAAACATAGATGACAACTGGCATTTATATCATACAGATTTATAAATAATTATAATTTAAACCTAGCTATACAAGTTAATATATATACCGCAAATAAAATGTCAACTGTAAGTAACGTAAACTATATTTTTAAACGCAGAATGATAAGCTAAATTAAATATTATGCATTTGCCAATTTTGACAAGTCTACCACACGAACACTTGTATGTGATTCATGTCGTATTGTATATGAACTTTGCAGCTTTGATGTGTAGTTCTGTACGTACATAAAGGATGATTCGCCGCTACTCACCGTCACCGCTACTCACCGTCACCGCTACTCACACAGCTTACTCATTACATTCTTTGGAGCAAAATATGTCATATGAATGTGGGCCCTCTTCCCGATATTTACAGAGTATTTCAACAATCAGCATACNTATTTTGAGTACGCTAATAAGAGAAACTTTGAAACGAGTATTTCTTATTTATTCCTATACATAAAATCTACCGTCGCAGTTGCAGGCTCCTAATTGTGACGATTTCATTTTGACAAATTTACAAAATCAGGAAATCCTATATTCTTATTGCCTGACAAAACACATGTAATGTTTGTCAATCAGCAGTGAAATATGAATTTATGTTATTTATGGACAATAGTATCCTCAATTAGAACCATTAAAATGTGGATGCCACAATACATTTTTAATAGTAAAGCTAATAATATACTATAACGTAATTCACCACAAACCACAAAAATCACATGAAAATGAAATGTATTTTAATGTTATTTACAAGCACAGTCATTAAGTACAGGCAGATTTATTCGAAGTACATTTTAAATACAACAAATGCTTAAATACTAACGTGATTCTTTATAACACTTGCCGCAATTGTGAAATACTTTTGTTGTGAACGCCCGATTCAACCCACAAAACAGTGCTGCACTGTGAAGTACTTTACAATCCTACACATTCTCCGTTCTGCCACAACCAGTGTCCAAAACATAGATGACAACTGGCATTTATATCATACAGATTTATAAATAATTATAATTTAAACCTAGCTATAAAAGTTAATATATATACCGCAAAGAAAATGTCAACTGTAAGTAACGTAAACTATATTTTTAAACGCAGAATGATAAGCTAAATTAAATATTATGCATTTGCCAATTTTGACAAGTCCACCACACGAACACTTGTATGTGATTCATGTCGTATTGTATATGAACTTTGCAGCTTTGATGTGTAGTTCTGTACGTACATAAAGAATGATTTAAGAGTAGTCACCGCTACTCACACAGCTTACTCATTACATCCTTTGGAGCAAAATATGTCATATGAATGTGGGCCCTCTTCCCGATATTTACAGAGTATTTCAACAATCAGCATACCCACCCTACAGTGGAAAGGCATCAATGTGTGGTTTGGTGTCCTACACGATCAGATGATTGGGCCATTCATTTTCCCAGGACGCTTGGCTGGTGTGGTGTATAGGCAGTTTTTGCAATATCACCTTTCAGCCCTCCAACTATTTCTGTGCAAGAAATTACGACGATCTGTTGCTCGGTTGCGACGTTGCATTGTAATTCCGTCTGTGTACTTTTTTCATTTTACAATAAGAATTTCCCCGAGGGAATGAGATATTTTCTCGGGATAAAAAGTAGCCTTTGTCACTTCCCGGCCCTCCAACTATCTCTGTGCAGAAAATCACGTAGACCCGTTGCTCCGTTGCGACGTGAAAGAAGCACAAACAAATAAGCAAACACACTTTAGGATTTATAATATTAGTTAGGATGTATATTATTATACTATATAAAATTATATTACTTATTATTATTTTATATTCTACTTATATAAAAATCAACATCGTTGGGTACAAGTACTCGACTTTGAGGATATAATGACTGATTTCACTCTAGTAACGTATTAAGCCTCTCTGCAAGTGCTCCAAAATAGAAACACAAAATTTGGTATGCGAGTAGTAAGTGAAATTAAATGTGTAATTTGATTGGTGCAGCTGGCTGAAATAGAATTAAATACAGCCATGTTAAGTGAATGTGTGAAAAAATTAGGTACCAGGAACTCGTATATATCGTGGTGAATGTCACTGACTTTATTACATCGCAGGTACGCATACCATACATAATTATTACACCAGTGGTTAATTAATATTTCACATTAAAAACAAATACTCCCTTCAATCGATGTTCATTATTCATGGATACGATTAGTAGATTTTACACAACGCGTGTATAATTAATGTTCACGAGTAAATGAAAAGCGTAATATGCAATATGAGAATACAAAAATTTAATTAATTTTTAATACGAATATTTTTTTTTTTTGCTATTATGGGTTTTACGTATAAAAAAATGTCTTACTTAGATTTTTCAAATACGGAGTTTCTTTTTTGGACAAATGCACTTTTGCTCTTATAAAGAAGAAATAAAATGGCACCAAGAAGTCACTTTAAATTATTACTTTTATTTTGTGCGAGGCCATTTGGGCTCAAGTTAAAAAAAAAACAGTTTTTCAACTTAAAATAATGCAGTTTTTCAGGAGTAGGAGTATCGTGTTATCAAAATGCATTACTCCTGCACAATGTAATGCTAAATTATTCTTCGCTTAAATCTAACCGCCGTGGTTGGTAAGTTGTAAAACTTGTTACAAGTAATACATACTTCTATACTAAATATAGCATGATAACTAAGTAAATATCTAGTTTCTTTTTTATATTTAACACTTTTGTAGCGAGGTATCGCTATCCTTATGGTGGTTATTTGCCTTGTGAGCTTTTATAGAGGCTGTCCACGGTAAATTGAGCATTTATTAAACTGTAATTAGGATCTACTTGTATGTAAGTTGTATATTCTTTCACGACATGAAAATAAACATTACCGTGTGCCTGATCACTTTGTTTAAGCGTCTGTCAACTAAAACTTAGGCCCGGCATATACGTTCCGGTATACCGGCGAGGCTTACCTGCAGTGTACAGGTCACCTGTACAGGTAAACCGGAGCGTGTGTGCCGGCCGCTGCAGGCCAGACTGCACAGGCGTAGCGACCTGTGCAGGCGTGTAGACCTGAGCGTGTGTGTGGGTCACTTTGGCACGCCTGTACAGGTTTTAGGTTAGTTGTGGCTGGTTCCTTGAGTAGAGAGCGTCGGTCGTCTTCGTATTCACGTGTACAATAGTGTTAACCAGTGACTACGCGTACGATAGTCTGAGTGACTTTTGTGATCATCATGTCAAGCCGGAAACGAAACCAAGTGACAGAAGAGTTTATCGAAATATATAGGTTGGAACCTTGTCTGTGGCGGGTGAAAAGTTAAGAGTACCGTGACCGTGAAGAGAGAGATGCAGCCCGTGAAAGACTTGTGATTAAATGAAAGGAGTTAGAACCTGATGTTACAAAGAAATCTGTAGATAAAAAAAATAAATTTTTAGAATTAATGAACGTTAAGAGAAGAAGAAACGTGACATGTCAATGAAATCCGGAGCTTCAACAGACAACGTCTATACATCAAAATTGTGGTACTTAGATTTGTTCGATTTTCTTGGTGATCAAGATACTCCTAGTGCGTCTGTGTCAAACTTGGATGACGAGGATGAAAGTGAGATCAGTACTCAGATTAGTTAAAATACTCATTGAATATAATTAAACTGCATTCTTTTTACATATTGAAGTTTTATAGTTAGAGTCCACACTTTTTACTAAATAATGCAAACTATTTTGAACTCTACGAATTATTAACTCACTAACGCCAAACCTCTTCTTTTAGCCAATTTTTTGTTTCGAAGAACCCGATTGTCTTGCCGTGGAACTTTGCCTTCATTCATGAAGAGGGAAGTGAACTCATNCCCGATTGTCTTGCCGTGGAACTTTGCCTTCATTCATGAAGAGGGAAGTGAACTCATTTCTAAGATGTTTAACAGCAGAAGTTATGTTTCCTTAGTTCAGACGTTTCAATGGGATCATATTCGATTCTGAGGTATCCAAACCTCTAATAGCAGTAGTTACATCGTAATTCTCCTTATAGGTACTGTTTGGAAGAGCGTAAAGGGTTGGATGTTGTTCCATAAAAATATTATGCAATGCACACGTTGCCTTCACCACTTGTGTTATGTTTTCTGGTTCCAAATTGATTTGAGTATGGAATATATGAAATCTGGATGCAAGTATTCCAAAACTATTTTCGACAACGTGTCTTGTTCTTGAAATGCGGTAGTTGTAAATTTNTGAAATCTGGATGCAAGTATTCCAAAACTATTTTCGACAACGTGTCTTGTTCTTGAAATGCGGTAGTTGTAAATTTCTTTACAGCTGAATCTACCTTCTTAGCTAATTTTAATAATATTTAATTTTTAAGGCATTTTGAATTTTTTCTATGCTCTTAATTGTTCAATACTACCAAATTTTCAATAATTTTTATAATTTCATATATTATTCATTATTATGCCTCAGTTACAATTTTGTCTTTGAACTGCAGAAACAGTTATTAAGAATACAACATTTTAAAACAATTGTGTGTATTTATAATACATACCTGAAGATACACTTTTTTCAGCATATTGAAGATGCCTTCACATTTCTCCGGAATTATTTTGCCAAGAGCTTGGGGTGATATTACAGTAGAATACTTTAGACACTCGTACTATAGACCCGATGCAAGAAACCTCAAAGTAGCTGTCAGTCTTTCATGGGGAGAAATAGAAGTTCTCATAACTGTATTTTTCTTTTGNACCTCAAAGTAGCTGTCAGTCTTTCATGGGGAGAAATAGAAGTTCTCATAACTGTATTTTTCTTTTGTATTAGAAACGTTACAAGTGACAAACAGTTTTTGGTAGACTTTTTCATTCATCGGCAAATAATTACGGTAATCTGAAGGATCTGAACTTAACTCTTTTAGTAATCTCGTATGAGAGTACTCGTTTCTCTTTGTAAGCCAATCTTTACACCAGACTTTGCGTTTTCGAATCTTTTTACACTTCATGGGCACTAACAAACCGACTAAAGCGTCCGCGCCGTCTTCTTGTTTTCTCGCCATCTCTCGACTGAGTTAAAATCTTCTCGTTTACTGTAGCGTCTGTGTGCTATAGCCTGCACAGGTATACCTTTCCGGTTAACTGTGCAGGTTTACCTGACAGGTATATCGTAACGTGCGTGCCGGGCCTTAGGAGTTATTTGAAAATGAATTATTCCACAAATGTATTAATTTTTACACATATATGCATTAAAAAAAGGAACGTATTAAGAAGTAATTTCAGTATTAACAAATGTTTACGCAGCATTTTAAAATTAACGTTAAGACATGGAACTACTTTCCTCTCGTCATTATCAACTCTGCTGGTCGCATGCCAGTTAGTGAGCCCGCTAAAACGTATGCAGTTAGGGGCGGTGACATTTTTCAATGATTGATTTCAAAAGCGGCTCACTTAACCGTGAACAAGCTATAGTTGTATTTGTGCTGATATCGGCTCGATATAAAAGCAGCGATTGCAGAAGAAGTTCACGGTACTGGCGATATTATCTTTCCGTTGCGGCACACACGATTAGAGGAGGCGATTAACGGCAGTTATTGCCGGCACTCGTCCTGATCGCAGGGTTGTTTAAGGCGGGTCAAGTCCCCCTGGAACAACCGCGCCGCCATCAACAGATAAGAGCGCGGTAATGACACGGTGTCGAGGAAACACTCCCGTCAGCGAGCAAAGTATGTGGCAGGTAGCTCGAGGTCACGTGTGCACACAACATGCGGTATGCTTGTTATTTACGGCGATTTAGAGCTTATTCGACCGCGTTGTTTTAATGTCCGTTTATAGTTCGTTCACGGTTACTTCCAACTGTTCTGAAGACCTTCTTAGGTTCTACTTCCAAGATATTCCTCCGCCCCATGCTAACACAGCTTAACCAAGTACAGAAAATTACGCCAAGGGGACAACGCAGCACCGCATTCATTAGCACTCAGTGTAATAATATTTTGCAGAATAAATAACACATACTAGTCATTACCAACACACCTATTTCCTCCCTGTTGTTATTCATATTAGTGATAAATTAAATATTATAATTTTTTAATTAAATGTAAGTAAATCTCACTTTAATCAAAAATAAGGCAATTTTGTTTTGCCAGAACTATAAAACGTTTGTGATTCGTGCCATATTCAAGAAACAACCAAACACAGTATACATGGAATATTTTTTTAAAGGTTTAATTCAAAAATTGTGAAGGAACCGCGAATAGACTTCAACACACGGGTTGGCATATGTATTCCACACTGTCGAAAATTCCCTCACATCCACAGACATTTGTACGGAAACGCGATTCGTAATGACGGGAAACGGAACTGAGCTCCGTTAATGTCAAGTACGAAACGTCTTCACGTTTCTCATAGCTTCGTTATTCGGGAACGAATATTGCCGAGTGTAGGCGAAGATTTGTTCGCCACTTTAGCCAGGAAATGATCGTGTCTGACATAGTTAGGATATCCACGTCACTTCACCTACTCCTTCAAACAGCAAAGAGTAGCTTCAGTCTACCTGTACAGCCAGCAATACCTAAACTCAATCATAAGTACACAATGAAAAAGTTACGTGACTCAAATTACTAGAAATAACATATTTATATACGTATTCATCACGATATCTTCGTAGGTGAGTGGTAAGAATCGTGGGTTCGAAATAATTGGTTTCGTGTTTACTACTCGCTTTAATATAAATTATTTTACATTTTCTAAAATTATTTTTTATACAACATTACAAAAACTTAAGGTATTTTTAGATAATTTAATTTATTAAAAAGGAAGTATGAAAAATATACTAGCAAATTTATTAAAAAGAGTCTGTGAATTCACTGATAGTTCTGTAAAATTAATGGGAAGTATACTTTTAAAAAAGAAACAAGTCTGTACTTGTACGGAAAGTTCACCAGAACGTTTTACCAGTATTGTTTCCATCATTTCAAAAGTATTTCTTAATTACTTCTATGCTGGTTGAAGATTCGGCACAAGAGAATTTTCAATGTTGTTATGTTTCAAAAGGTACGAAAGTTGTTTCTTATGATAAACAAAGCCTATACGTCATGAAGGGATATTATTGTGTTAAGTTTTATGATTTTGAAAAACACAAATATATGAAAATACAACATTTTTACTTTGGGTACCATAGAGCCTAGTATAATTTACGCAGCAACATCAACCGATTCGGTTTTATAATTAAAGACACAAAAATGAGTAGCTAGACTTGTCTTTTATTGAAAATGGGAGTGATGATATTACTCTTACTGCATACAAGTTTTATGATTCTTGAGTGAATTTATGTCCGTTCCTTGTGGCAGCAAAACTTAAATTGTTATAAACTAATGTTTGATTTAAAATACAGATATACATTTATGAGAGATGTTATATATTCTACTTATTTCCTGCTGTGTTTTATACGAATATTAGAATTTTGTCAGGAATAGAATTAAAATTCATAGAAATGAAATACCGACTTAAAAATTAATAAAAGATTAGGTTTCTGTTTTAATAATGTTTTGTAAAAGAAACTTAATCAGTCANCCGACTTAAAAATTAATAAAAGATTAGGTTTCTGTTTTAATAATGTTTTGTAAAAGAAACTTAATCAGTCATCAACATGCATTAACATGTTATTCATTCACGCATTGGTTGAGGTGGTGCTCTAGCAGTGAACTCGTTTCTCACGTGTCGTAACACACATTTAACAAGTAGAAGAGGTCAGTGGGCAAACCGAATCTCGAAATAACTGAAAGTTTGAACATGCCCAGCTTATTTCTGCGAAATATACTTGCGGAATTTTTTGAGAGTTGGAATCAGCACGAAAATCCCTACGATATTTGAAAGAGTTTCTTTATAATCTTCGTCTACTCGTGATTGTGATTCTTCAACTCCGGATTACACAATACCTGCTGCCGTACCTACTCCGTCGTAAGCTTCTTAAGAGAGTGATACATGAGCTGTTAAATAGCTGCTGTTCTGCCAGCATACACTCTGAGTCTGACTCAGTCAGAATTTCACTTGTTCAACCAATTAACAGCACCTGGCTTATTCAACAGTCACTACAGTAAATATAACTGTGCGTATTAGTAAAACAAATGCCGGTTTTCCTTCATTTATTGATTTCGTGACATTCCCCACTGATTCGTCAGTGAATTCATTCGCTGATTTTCAGTGATCTATTTTTTTACTAATTGGTCAGTTAAAAATAGTGTATCAAATGAAATAACAACGCATAAAATAAAATAAAAACATAATTTTTTTAACGTGAGTTTCGTCTTTTATGTTACAATTTTACAAGGCAACTCGAGGATTCAGTCTTTCATAGTGATTTAACGTCTTTCATATCGTTTTGAAGCAGGCCTAATCATCATAACGCCCGGCGTGAATGTTTAAACTGCATAAAATGTGGTGAAGTAAGTGCATTCATACGTACATATTACGCACCATTTTTTTTAACAATCCTAATATTACCAGTTAAACATTAAAATAAAAGAAAGGACATACAATTTAAAGGTACTTATTTCCAATAAAAAATATAGTTTAATATTTCCCTCCATCGCCAACTTTGGCTTGGTGGCTTGATTGGTAAGATAACGGTCTGTAAGTGGAGAAATCTGGTTTCAAATCCTGGACACCGTGTTTTTATACTTCTTTTAAGTTACGTTAAATTGCAAAATATGTAATACTATCTGAAATACGTTAATTGATAACAATTATTTCGCTAAATTCGTTAAAACAACACTGAAATTCGCCGCACGCAGCCTGTCACTTATAAAATCAGTGATATTGTTTCACTGAAACAAAAAGTGGTTACCCAACGATTGTAAGTGGAATTATTTTCACTGATTCGAGTAGTTGATTTTCACCGCTACTCAGTGGTTTTCCATTGATTCTAATTAAGAGTGTAGAAGATTCACACGCACAGCAAACAGCATCTGCCTTAGCAAGCGCGAAGTAGAAGTGCGTGAGAAAATGAGTTGGTGGCAGCCTGTGGCTGTACGCCAGACTGTCAAGAAGAACCAACACACAATAACAACACACAAACTTTCATTTCCCATAGTAAAGAACAACAATTTCATTTGAAAATTAAACTTTATTATTACCACTTATGTAGCCTTATTTTAAGAATTTTGTGCTGATTTGCAATGTTAGAGATCGATGCAGATATTTTTAAGCAAGAAATTTCTTTCCGCATTCTTAAATATAAAAAGTATGAGTTTATAACAAGCGCCTACAATAAATAAATAAAAAAATGTTTTTTTTTGTAGGCAGTTCTTTAAGAATCATGTAGCAAAATTTCAAATAATGTCTCAGTAGTTTTAGCGTAAAATATTTTTATATTATATAAATATGTCACTTTTATGTTATTTAATTTATTCTTAACAAATTTAACATTATTCAAAATGATATGAATGAAGTCTTTATGAATGTGAAACCCGAATACCGCCCAAGAACTTAATTGCTGTATGACTGGTTGAAGTACGGAAGTCAATGCAAATCCTGGCATAGATAACAGTAAAGTTCCAGTTAGACACTGTTATTAATTTTGCCATGTTAGATAATAAATAACATATTAAATTACGGCCATATCACCTGATGCTATGAACTATCAGGTACAGCAAAACTTGTATGTACAAGTTAGTATGGAAAATCTTCTAGTGTAAAATTCATTTAAGGAACCATTGATGCATTCCAAGAATGGAAAGCCATCCTCAAAAACACTGTTTATTTTGAGGGAAATCATTTTATGAACTAAGCAATAAAAGAAACACAAAATTATAAATTTTCGTTGTATTTGCTCACAGATGCGGTATTTCCTGTTTGAAACGCGTCCGCCAAAAACAATCAAACGGAATGTTTTAATCATACACTTGAGTAATACGATGCATACTAGGACAAAAAAGGGCAAATTTTGAAAACAAATTAACCAAAGCGAGAGTATTCTTATAATTTGTCAAGTTGGGCATGCAATGGAATCAGATTTTCTAACGTTTATTCTACAGTCGAAAAGTTGAAATGATAGTAATGCTTCTTTTACTTTTTATTTTTTGTGTTATTTTCAAGATAAATATTAATTAGATACTTGTTTTAATAATGTCATATTTATAGATCAACATTACTGCAATGAAAAATTTTGACCAACCAATGAAATGAACTAAAACACTGACAATTAAAAGATCATTAAAACAATAAAATACAGTAAAAATAACTTGCATAATGATAGATATGTTTTAGTTCGATAGTTGCTTCAAAGAAATGATTTCAATGCATATATTCTCTGACTTAATTTTGTTTCCAGCATACTTTTGCCAGCGAAAGTATTTATCTGAGTAGAAAAGTGACTCTTGCATTTATTGGCTCAACACATGTTAAAATTTGGCTTCGTGCCATTTTTGGTACATCTCCTATTCTCGAATAGTAGGCCTAGCCATCATTCACTTCTACAATGACAAACAAACACTATATTTTATTGTGTAAATTTTGACGAGAATGTCTGAACTTACTTTTTGTGAGGATACAAAAGCAGCATTTCTAATAGATACAGAAATATGTCTGTACTGACCATAAATTACTGAAACCAAGAGAACAAATTAACAAAATATCGCATTCTGCGATGAAAATTATTTCACTCAAAATCAGTGAATACGTTTTTCATAGGCATGCGCAGAGTTAGGTTAAAGGGTGGAGGAGGAGAGGGTGCAAAATAAAGATTCACTATGACAGGGTTGAAAATACAAAGTAGGAATATCTCTGAAAATATTCCTCAGAAATAGTTCACATAACAATACACCCATTTTAAATTTAGTGACAATTTCAATCATGCGGACTGTAATGTGAAGTATGAAATTGGCAATTTTTTTCCCAGATGACATAAGACAATGAGGATACATCTGCACCTCATGACTTTCCCTTACACAAACTTATGACGTTCACGAATGACATGCTGTTAAACAATAATAGTTGAATTTGGAGCAGGAGGTAGGAAATGTTTCCTTGTTGTCATAGGAAAAAAAGATTCATTTGATCATGCGGCTAGTTGTATTATGCCTGCACAATTCTTTTTGTAACGAACTGAAAGTCTGTAGTAATATTTTATAGGAATTTATTCGTATAACTGCTTTCCTGATGCAGGTTCATAAAACAATATATTCTGCAATTATAAAACTGTAACTTGTCTGCCTGTAAATATTTAATGACATTATAAAGTGCAGCAGTTCGGTAAATCACTAACTTCAGTTCCTCCCGAGGCGTGATATTGCGGTCTTCTTTGAGTCATTACGTACTTGTACCTATAATTAAAACAAACTGATATTCACCTTTATTGCTTATTTATTCATTGCAGATGTTCTCTATGGTCGAAAAACATTTCGTTTCCACTTCTCAGAAGATGAAATACAAGCATATACTATGTAGTATTACAATCTTGTACATCTTGCAGTTTTTACATGAAAACATTTTGTAGTTCTCCATAAAAAATATTGGCAGCTACGTTTCTAAGATTTTTCTAATATAAATAGTACATTTTTTCAGCATAGGTGACAATAAATAACACATTCATCACTTTTAATCACATAAGAATGTCACTAATACAACGATTTTATCAACAGCTAGACTATTGGAACTTTAAGTACTATATCTATTTTTATTATCACTCGAAGGTAAAGTTTACCTGAGAAATTCGTTTTCACTCGATGGAAGGAAACGCTGAAAATAAGCTCTGTTAAATTGAAAAACGACATTTCAAATTATTTTATTTGTCAAAGCATTATTTACTTGCGAAAAAAAGGAAAAAAGTAATTGTATTAATGATATGTTGGATTTGCTCCATTTGAAATTTGCTATATGTAACTGTTTAATAAAAGTGTGGTCACATGATAATAAAGATTCCCTCCCAGGCCATTAAATTGCCTTTGCTTTGGGCAGTGACGTCGAAAAGCAACTCTATAACAATCTTAATATCATGCTTAATATTGTCTCAAAAGTTGAAGGTACTTTTTTTTTCTCGATTATATTGTACAGATTAGCAATGGGAAAGTTAGAAAACATTTGCATTGTTATAAGTTGTTCACGATAAAGTGAGCACTTTTGTAGCAATGGATATTTTATTCTTTCAGCCAATTTATGTCCTTCCACAACTCGTTGGCGTCAACACTGCCGTGCAAGGAATAAACACAGTGTATACATTTTATCATACTCAAAACCAAAATTTCGACACCACCATGAGATAGCTAGATGTATTTGTTAGTTATTATGTACAATGAGACTGCCTCAAAAAGTGCTCACTTTACCGTGAAAAGCCGTATGGCAGGGGTCAGCAACCTTTCTACCTTAAAGGGCCACATCAGATTTGTGTTACGTCTTGGGGGCCGCATGGTTTATCATACCCATAAACATACGAACAAGGTGTGATATAAGCAGAAAAACACATATTGAATTTAAATTTGTTTATTTCACACAAAACATTTCGTTTATAAGGTACACGATTATAAATTTAGTTTTTTTGTAAATTGAAATACAGTTTGAGTATAAATGAAGTTCGAAATTGCATTAAAAATACAATAATAGTTTTCGAGAGAATTTAATGGGAAGTTTGGTATTGCATCCTCTTCACAAGCTTGTCAATATCTGGTCTGATTTTCGAAGTTGATACTTTGATTGAATTTTCCAGATGAACGTTAGTCAATCTACTTCTGGTTTTATTCTTGACAAAATTCATTTTTGAAAACAACTGTTCGCAAACATATGTGCTGGCAAAGAGAGACATCATTTTAAGGGCGTTTAACCTGATATTGGGAAAGTTGTCTTTGTCAATATACTTAGAATAGAATTCAGTTAGTCCCAAGTTGAACTTTTCCTTTAAGTCTGAGTTGCACTGTAAGTCTGTCAGTTCCATTTGAAGGTTTCCTGGCACATCACTGACCTTTACACTAAAAGGCCGGGAAAACAAGTCAATTAACTTTTCACTTTTCCTAAAGTCCAAGAACCTGGAGTTAAATTCATCTTTTAGTTCCACTAAAGCTGTGACATACTTGCTCATGTCAAAACCATCACATTCTGACAATTTCTCAAAATGAGTGAAATTGTAGTCCATGAGTTGATCTTGCCACAGATCAAGCTTGCACTCAAATGATTTGATACAGTCAAAGAGGTTGTGAATGAAGTTGTCAGGATGTTGCAATTTTTTGTTTAATATATTCAAATGCATTGTGATGTCTGCGCAAAATGCCAAATCACTTACCCATGAAGGGTTGTTGAATTCATTGACTGACTTTTCTTTGTCGTGCATAAAGGCCTTTATAGCATCTCTCAGTTCAAATACCCTCTTTAACATTTCTCCTCGAGAAAGCCAACGAACGTCACAAAAGTAAGGTATGTCTCCGTAATCTGCATCCATTTCAGCCAGAAAGGATTGAAATTGCCGATGTTTGAGCCCGTGAGATCTAATGAAATTTACTGTTCTAACAACGATGTCCATCACATTTTCGAAGCCTACCTTCTTGGCACACAAGCTTTGTTGGTGTATAATACAGTGATAGTTCATCAAAACATCGTCCCCTTTTCTTTCCTGAACCAAAGTAACTACTCCTTTGTTTTTGCCTACCATTGATGGACAACCATCAGTGGCAATTCCTACCAGATTTTTTAGATTAAGGTTAAACTTATCAAGCACATTCATTAAACTTTGAAACAAATCAGTTCCTTTAGTGGTGCCTTGCATCGGATGTAGGCTTAACAACTCTTCAGTAATATTGAAATTATCATTGATTCCCCGAACAAAAACAGCCAGTTGTGCAGTGTCGGTGATGTCAGTACTCTCATCAATAGCAATTGAATAAAATACAAATGCAGACGCTTCATCCTTAATAGAATCATTGATATCATCTGCCATATCATCAATACGTCTCAAAATAGTTGTTGCAGAAAGGCTTACTTTAGAAAACAAATTTCTCTGTGATGGACACAGAATTTCAGCGGCAGACCCCAGGCACTCTTTGACAAATTCTCCGTCTGAAAAAGGTTTTGACTTTTTTGCAATCTTTTCAGCTACTATGAAGCTTACCTTAACACAAGCTTCAGTCTCAACAGTAGGCTTTTTGAATGAAAACTGCTGGTTCTTGAGATTTTGCTTTAAATTAGAAACTTTATCACTCCGAACTTGTCCTTGAAAAGAGTTGAATTTTGTAGCATGTTTGGTTTCATAGTGTCGTTTCAAGTTGAACTCTTTCATTACACCGATTGACTCATCGCACACTAAACACACCGGTTTCTGCCGAACTTCAACGAACAAATAAGCATCCGTCCAACGTTCTTGGAAAACGCGACACTCGTCACCTACTTTACGCTTTTTACTAGAACTAGCCATAGTTGCAACAAACAACAGCTTGTAATGGTGACTACTGACACAACGAACACGAACCCTTCCACAGTGTTGTAAAAAATTGACCTGCCACGCCACGGCGCGGCAACATGTGAACTACCCTCGCGAACCGTTGAGAGGGAAATTCAAACTTTCGTCAGAACGAACGCCTTCACTCTCGATCACTCGGGGAGGCGACGCACTCCGACAATGACCGAGACAGTCCGAATGCACTCGACAGACACTGACGTAGTATTCGCATACACCAGAAACCTTTTTGTGTTATCAATTAATAGTTCACAACTCAACTCAAATTTTTTACAACTTATTAGTATTTGTAATAATAATTCTTTAATTAAATCAAACCATTTTGTCGCGGGCCGCATAAAACCGGCCGGCGGGCCGCATGCAGCCCGCGGGCCTCACGTTGCCGATCCCTGCCGTATGGCAAGGAATTAAATCAAGTAATTAGGAACCAACTCAAAACATTATTTTTGCGCAATTTTAGTATGTTTCGTGAAACCAAGAACAAAGTAAGGTCCCTACGATAATAACTCCAATGACAAGACTGAGCATCGTTCTGAAATCGTAAAATATAATGCAACGTTACTGATGTGACCTGCTTTCTTCTCGTTGCCGAATACCTGCGTGCACTTGCTCATTAGGACTATCTGTACAAATTGTGCACCCATCTTACACTAGCGGTTTCTTCTCATTAACGATGCCTACTCATATTTACGATCTTATTTCCTTCTGGAATCCTTTAATGAAAAAAGTACCCCACCTGCAGCTTTTTTTCGCGTTTAAGGCTCACAAGCGTGGGAGCGATAAGGGCGTTACTACTGCGCACATCAAGTGCGCCATAGCCGCTACGGCAAGGTTATGAACTGGCGCGTTGTTTTCTCGTCGAGTTGCACGTATTTACGGGACTTTAAGCGAGAAAGCATAATTTTATTGATAGAAAACATATACCCGGATTCAACGCAAGCGCATATCACTGTTTCATTTGTGTCCAGGTAGAAATATTTTAATATAGTCATCTGCAGAAGTAGTTTTTAACGATGTTGGGGGACTCCAAATTAATATTTATATTATGCGTGATACTTTGAAAATACCACTACATCATCGTCTGGAGCCTGTTTTCTTTTCGCACACAGGAAGATAAATTTATATTAAATTTCATAAACTGTAATGGAAGATAATAACTTGTAAGCTGGTGGTAAATGATACAACACACCAGGCTGCAACAATATGCCTTTTTAAAGTCACTAGTAAACACAACTGAGAAATTCACTTTGCGTTTGACTTTCCTAAGCATTTTAGGAACGCTCACTATTCGTATTCACTGACGTGGTAAATTTGTGAATAATTTCTTAAGGCAGGTATTCACTTCAGCATTTTTTTCCAACAAACAGAATAGGCCGAACACCCTGAACGAGCGCGAACGAATGATAAGTCTGAAAACCCCTGACCGTTCGCTAGTGCTCGCCTCGTTCCCGTCAATTTTTCCGACAGGACAAGTATAGTAATGTTCGAATAAAAAATCAATCTTCCCGCAGCTATGAGGGAGGGAGTGTAGGGGACGACTCTAAAGATCGCTCACCGCTGGAGGGAAAGAAACCACGTGGCAACACTGGCACTATACACACAAAACTGATAACATCGTTCTCTGGTACCACGCTGTACAATACCGCCGACGAGCCTTACGTTTTTTCGACTGGTAGTATGCGCATACGGAGCAGCTCTCTCCCAACCGCTCTCGGTCGCTGTCACTACTGAACTGAACAACCCCGTCTATTCTTACAGCGGCGATGGTCTCTCCCGACTCACCCAACGCGTTTTGGACTTCTACGCATTATTTTACGAATTCGCATTTCACTATACTCAGTACCGAAACGAATTTGGTCGTGGCAGCAGTTTCTTTCTTTCTATTGTGTTCGTTATAAAAAAATATTAATAAAAGAGACAGGGAAATGTGGTTGAGACAGTTGTATTACCGGCGGAAAAATACACCGCTATTAAGGGGATTAGACCGCGAAGCAGTACCAGTAAAAGATTGTTTGACTCTAACATTACTATTTTCTTCTTCGCCTATGGTGCAAAACATGCAAACTGTTTCGTTATACTCGCCCAAGCATTTATTTTTTTTACTTTATTATAATATAGTCAGTCCATGCCGAGGATTCTATAGGATACAGTTTTCTTCACACAAACGTTCTTCACGTAAACGTTATTCAGCAGGCCACTCCACGATTCACAACGAACACTTCGTACCGGTCCTAACTGTTGCGAAAACACGTACTCACTCAACACAGGCGAACCTCTGACTTCCTTTGGGCATTCCGGAAAAAAACCGACGGTTGTTCGGTAGCGTTNAAACGTTCTTCACGTAAACGTTATTCAGCAGGCCACTCCACGATTCACAACGAACACTTCGTGCCGGTCCTAACTGTTGCGAAAACACGTACTCACTCAACACAGGCGAACCTCTGGCTTCCTTTGGGCATTCCGGAAAAAACCGACGATTGTTCGGTAGCGTTCGGCTCGATCGTGCGCGCCCGGCGAACGCTCGCGAGCAGGTATTCACTAGGCAAACGAACACAACGAACCGAGCGCAACGAACGATTGCTCAAGTGAGTACCCGCCTTTATTGCGCAGGCTAATATACTGGTGACGCGTCTTACAGTTTCTATGACATAACGCATTTTTCAAGCACGTTGCAACGCAGTTCGAGAGACAGCTAGACCAAATTAATAACTGCGTGTACTTCTCTTTATTGCGAAGGTGTATGTAGGTTTGCGCTTTCCAGTAAGATTTCTGTGTCGTTTAAGAAAATCAGACGCAACTTAAACGTAAATAGAGTCTCGGTGAGTAGCGGCAATCCGAGTGGTAAACCCGAATAATGTTCCTCAAGCCCACGGCTGGCACAGTGATCGCGCTCAAGACTAAACAGTATGTTAGCTCTTTAAACGTGTGTGATGAAGTTATTAAGGTAGGCTAGATTTGTGGTCTGCAATTCAGCGAGAATTATTTTCGCTCAGCGCAAAGCGTTACAGCGCACGTAATGAGTTCAAGAGACTACTTGATTTTACTTCTGTGCGTTACGAGGACTTCGTTGAATTAAACTGCGACTTCAGGTTTAATTAAATCTTTATTTCTGGCGATTTCTCCTTTCGTTCACCAGTGTTCTGTGTTTATTACTCTACTCTCTAGCGTGGCAATTCTTATAAGTTTAATCGGGCTATAATCATGGTTGGAACTTAACAGGATTTTAAACCCAACTAAAAGGGTATGCTGCCTAATTTAAACTACCCACTTGGAGAACAGTTGATAGAGTGTAGTAAATAAATAATAAAACTGTGAGTTCTTTTCACAGATAATTTTTTCTATGTCACTTTTAATAATTACCTAATTTTATTCATTATTTCAGACACTTTTAACTTTGCCCCACTCTGAAAAGCTAAACATTCTGACTGGTAGTGTATACATAAAAGAAAAAAGCCTGTCATTTGCATCTGTCAAAGCAGTTTTTTCCTTACAAAATTCAGCTTATTACAAAGACCCATTATTTTCTTTCACATACCTATTATTGAACAAATGACAGCCTATCTTTCTTTCATACGACTCTCAACTGTACACAGTAACAAATGGTTTATTTTTACTTATCGTAAGTCAACGAAAGTAACTTGTGTGGCCATAGATCAGGAACTAACAAAATCGCTTTTATCCCTTGATAAAGTTTTTGCTGTGTCAGTCATCCTGTTATATTTTATAATTCATCTTTAAACTTATAAAATCGTTTCGGTTTTTGCAGTTACCTATTTTTATTTAAATTCGGATTCAGTTATGAACAAGTTCCTGAGTTTTGGTTCTTTAACTACCATTCTTGAACTTAGGCTTATATATTATATTTTGGAACTAGATTACTAATCACATTGCATAATGCAGAAATACGCAAAATCTTCTTCGCATATGGTGAATCCTCAAAACATATAAGGATTAAGTTAACTATTCAACATACATAGTTTCCATAAAATTTTACCTGCACTTTCCACTCTGGATCCCACAGATGTCATATATATTCATTCCAGGTTTAGTGCATTTGTTTGTAGCATTCAGTTTTGCTATGTCCTTCAATTTTTAGTAGTTTTGTGGAAGTAATTACCAAACGGGGCAAAATAGTATTTATCCAATAAAAGACATATTCTGTTTTTGCAGACGTTACTTCAGGTAAAAACGTTTCGCTTTTCAAAGAATTTGTGAGCATTAACCGAGAATCAAGGTAATTAATTCCGAACAAAATAGTTTTCATGTGGTTTTGATACTTTTCTCTATAGCTGGAGAAAACATATTTTTCGAACTTAAAAATTTCATAATATGCAGATATTTTTTTTAAATCGAGTGTTAAAAATTAGGATTTGAGAATGCCTATTGTATATATTTGCTCAACAACTAATGAAACAAATTTGTTGATTATATTATATGGATTGACCACACTACAGACAATATGACGGATCAGCAGTTCGCAATCTAATGCAAGTAAATTATAAATCAAATTAAAATGGTATATCTTCTAATGTTCTAAACGGTTGTGTATCAAACGTAAAAATATTGCTCGAATCAAATTTCAAAGTGCTAACTTAAGCATTTCATAAATAGCGTCAAGGCAAAGCCACTCTTCCCCTACCCCTTTCACTAATTCACCGCCTACAATGATGGTTAAACTGGATTTCAACTATTTTATTATAAAACTAAAACGATCAACAAACTACTTTATACACAACTTTCTCACAATCAACGTTATTTGATTACTCACGTTTAATAAATACCAGAATTTAACATGGGTGAATTCCTACAAGAACAGCCTTTTAGGAAATCTCCTTCTGCCCTATTAGATTTCTAGGTTTTTCTAGTTTGTTTGTATTTTTTAAACATAAAATTTCGGAATTACCCCGATAGGCCGACCCACCTGGCTGTTGACCTTACACAGCAGTAAAGATAAGACAAGGGTGCTACGAACACATCATTACGTCACAATACTATTTCTGCCAAATTTGGCAATCTCAATATTGTAACATAAATATGAGTTCGTATGAAGTTGAGTCGTTATGTCTGTAATGCAATGTAAGGTTAATAGCTAGAGTGGCTAGGGTTAATTCCAATAATTTTATTTTTTAAAAAAACATAAACAAGCTAGAAATTCCAAGTAACTAATATAGCGGAGAAAGGGGCCGCGGTGGTTAAGTGGTCAGACTTCTTACTTCCCACTTAGAAGAACCGGGTTAGACTTCCGGCGGGGTCACTCCCGGATTACAGCACGTGGGAATTGTGCCAGACACCACTACTGGTTTTCTCGCGGATCTCACGTTTTCCCCCGCCCTTGCATTCCGACGCTACTCCGAACTCACCTCGCTTCACCCTCGTGGGCTCTCAAGACCTCACCGTTAAAAGCCGCCCGAATCTCTTCACTCGAAGCCTTGTGCCATCGGAGTGCGAAGCGGAGCGGTTGAGGGGCACTGAAAGGCGTGATATGACGTTGGTGACTCAGGGGAGGGCGGTGTGTTGTGACAGAAGGTTTTGGTGGGGGGG
>NQII01001192.1:343134-414283 GCA_002778355.1 Clitarchus hookeri | reverse complement strand
GCCCCCGCGCCCTCTACGAGGAAGTGTTACGCAGACAAGAGCCGGTGTTGTACAGATGTAGGTCTGTCGTGACGTGACGCGGGCTATCCATCCTCCCCGGGGGGTGCCCTAGCACCCTTGGGGCCAGACACCTAGCACGAAGGGCCAGCAGCTGCACGCACGCCGCATCACTACTATCTCGGAAACGCCCGCCAACCTACCTCATTTACATAAAATACACCTGCAGTTTTATTCATCGCATGACTCCCCTCCACCAACCCCACGCCTTCCCTTCACCAGACCCACAACATCCCGTCATGAATTTTCAATCAGCCGACAGAAAGTAACGCCATGGTAAATTCGCCGACTCACCACGCATGTATATTACATGTAGTTTATCTGCAGTATCTTAACACTTCTTAAATCAAAAAATCATGTGAAAAATCACCCCACATTATGACGTGTTTATTAGTTTCATAAATTTCTCATATATTACAAGCGTTCTATATTTCTCTTAATGTAGAAGCATTTTGTATTCAAGTTCATTGAACCTTCTTTTCCATTCAATCTATTGTTTTTCATATTTAATATATAAAAAATATATATAAACTTAACATGGAGTAATTATATGTGTTGGTGATGCCTGTTAACATACAGTACCCATGCAAATTGTTATTATAGTCCATTAAAGGTTTCCTCCAACTTTTCTGAAGCTCTGCATAAGTTCTACTACCAGGATATCCCTCCACCACGTAAAAATGAATCTTAACTAAGTCTAGATAATTACACCAGAGGGACAACTTACCGCATTCCTGCTCCCTCGTTACATAATACTTTTCATAATAACTTTTTCTTGCTAGGCATTGCTTAAATACACGTTTTTTTCCTGTTTTTATTCGCATAAATCATAGATAGATATGAAAATGTAATAATTTATGTTAATCGAAGTGTAAAATGCTTGTGACAGACGACATATTTAGGAAACAGCCAAACACTCAATAAATGGAGTGATTTTTCAAAGGGGTGTTTCAACAAAAAGTGTGAAGGAACCGCGAATAGATTATAAATTGTGTGTGCACAAATGTAATGCGATGTCCCTTGTGTAGTTTTCTATACTGAGTTAAGCCTTATTTGAATCAGGCGGAGGAATATCTTGAGTAGTATAATTATTTGCGTTCTGGCATAATGCATTTTAAAGGGGACACACAGAGAACAGGGAAGTAGGCACCAGGCTCCGGCCAGCCGCCATGTTGTGACGTCACCTGACCACCATATTGGATCCAGATGACCTTGACCCATGACCTTGGCCCTGTGCCCGTAACCTTGAAACCAAAAAATATAAAAAATTTAATAATTTAAAATCCCCAAAATATTATCAAAATTTAAAAACCTTAAATAAAAAAAAATGTTTAAAAAATAAATTTAAAGGTGTAAATGTAGGAGGTCCAGGGTTCGATGACAGGTGGATCGACTNTATTGGATCCAGATGACCTTGACCCATGACCTTGGCCCTGTGCCCGTAACCTTGAAACCAAAAAATATAAAAAATTGAATAATTTAAAATCCCCAAAATATTATCAAAATTTAAAAACCTTAAATTAAAAAAAATGTTTAAAAAATAAATTTAAAGGTGTAAATGTAGGAGGTCCAGGGTTCGATGACAGGTGGATCGACTNTAAAAAAAATGTTTAAAAAATAAATTTAAAGGTGTAAATGTAGGAGGTCCAGGGTTCGATGACAGGTGGATCGACTAATTATCCCCGAAATGACCGGCCCTCGCATGTAGACTAGAGTCCAACCCGTCAGCCATGTTAGATATTGGTGACCTTGACCTTTGACCTTAATTCCAGTAACCTTCGAGCCTAAAAATTCTAAAACAAATACCCAAAAAAAAATTAAANACCTTGACCTTTGACCTTAATTCCAGTAACCTTCGAGCCTAAAAATTCTAAAACAAATACCCAAAAAAAAATTAAAAATTTTATTTATTTTTTATTTCAAAAAATTTATTAACGATGTACTTCAAAATTTTATAAAAATTTTATTTCCTTAGGTTTTACCACAACCGACCCTCATCAATTTTTTATATTTTTTTTTTGTTATTTAATAGGTCTATGTTTGGTATTCGCTCGACCCCTTCCACGCTATGCCATCTCTACTGTCCATTTGNACCTTGACCTTTGACCTTAATTCCAGTAACCTTCGAGCCTAAAAATTCTAAAACAAATACCCAAAAAAAAATTAAACATTTTATTTATTTTTTATTTCAAAAAATTTATTAACGATGTACTTCAAAATTTTATAAAAATTTTATTTCCTGAGGTTTCTCCACGACCAACCCTCATAAATTATTATTATTTTGTTATTTAATAGGTCTATGTTTGGTATTCGCTCGACCCCTTCCACGCTATGCCATCTCTACTGTCCATTTATTTTTGGCATCACATACTAGAGTGCACTGGTAACATGTTTTAACCACCAGACATATATATTACTATCGATAAGAGTGCTATCGACATGTACGGCATTGTGACGATTTCATGTAAATCGTCATATTAAATTTTTTTTATCTATTCTTAAACTTAAGTTAGTAGAATGAAAAAGGGAAGGCTGGGGCAGGGAGTAGGCTGGCGGAGATCGGAGCTGTTCATGCTCTGTCATTTCGGTCGGCCAGCAGCCATTTTACCTTAAAATATTCCTTTTTTTTCTTTAAAATCGATTCAATTTCCCTCAATTCCCCTTTTCCCCTTAAAAAAAGCACCGATTCCCTCAGTTGTAAAAATATTCTCCCGAAAGGCAATTTTCGATCTATCGGACATATTTTGGGGGATCGTTTCCGAGGGCAGAGCAGTAGCGTCGATATTAGATTTAAAGGCACAGGCTATGCCAAATCGATACACAGGGTCCAGGGTCTGAAGTCATACCTAACCATAAGCCATCTTGGTTCTGTCAGCCATCTTGTCCACCATGTTGGATGTTGGTGACCTTGACCTTGAACTTTGACTTTTAATTTTGACCTTGAAATTTGACCTTGACATCAGTGGCATTTGACCTTAAATGCTTCAATTCCCAAAGGAATTCCAAAAAATTCTTAAAAATTTTCCAAATATTAAAAAAAAATGAAAAATTATTGTAAAAATTATAAAATTATAATTTTTTATGTTTGGGCTTAAAGAAGAGGAGTGACTGGAACCGACCAGCCAGGATGTAATGATGTCACCCAACCACCATGTTGTAATCAAGTGATCTTGACATTGACACATGACCTTGACACTATAACCATGACCTAGGATGATCTTAAAAACAACGCGAGAAAAGTGTAAAAATTGATTAAATTTATATGTCAGTGAGCAAAATACATTAATAACTACAACCGCCATCTTGGACTCAGGTGACCTTCACCCGGGCGACCTTTGACCTTGTCCCCGAAAATTTGTCAAAAATCCCAGAAGTTTTAAAAGAATTTATAAAAAATTAATATAAATATTATTAGAAATAATTTTTCTTTAATTTTTAAAAACTTGGTTTACCAGAGGTCTCTCATTACACATCATCCAGCAGACGATATCCCCTCAATAAATCACATTGTTTTAACATTCCCCTCCCCTACTCTCTCACCTATGCTCATTCTGACAAATTCACTCCATCTACCATATTAGTTTTTTTGATTATAATTTTTTTTTTTTTTNCCCTCTCATCTATGCTCATTCTGACAAATTCACTCCATCTACCATATTAGTTTTTTTGATTATAATTTTTTTTTTTTTGCATTTTTATCACTTAGGTGGTACTAATGACTCAAACCAACATGTTCGATCTGGATCACCTTCACCTTGACATTACATATTTAACATTGACCTCGTGCCCATGACCTTGGATAAACCTTGCACCCAAAAATAAACTCAAAATTTTTTTAAAATACAGATAATTCCAAAATAATATTAAAAATTATAAAAATTCTACGAAATACTTCTTCCATCATTNCTCTCACCTATGCTCATTCTGACAAATTCACTCCATCTACCATATTAGTTTTTTTGATTATAATTTTTTTTTTTTTTGCATTTTTATCACTTAGGTGGTACTAATGACTCCAACCAACATGTTCGATCTGGATCACCTTNTTTTTTTTTTTTTTGCATTTTTATCACTTAGGTGGTACTAATGACTCCAACCAACATGTTCGATCTGGATCACCTTCACCTTGACATTACATATTTAACATTGACCTCGTGCCCATGACCTTGGATAAACCTTGCACCCAAAAATAAACTCAAATTTTTTTTAAAATACAGATAATTCCAAAATAATATTAAAAATTATAAAAATTCTACGAAATACTTCTTCCATCATTNTTTTTTTTAAAATACAGATAATTCCAAAATAATATTAAAAATTATAAAAATTCTACGAAATACTTCTTCCATCATTAACCTTTCGATAAATCTCGCAATATTTCCATCAATGAGCACCATAATCACAACCTCAATCAGCACCGTAATCAGCTAGGCACGCACTGCAATCAACACCGCAATCAACACTGCAATCTTTCAATTGTTCCATTAATATTTCAATATTTCCATTAATCTTTCAACTTTCCATCAATCTTCAATTTCCCCATCAATATTTCGCAATATTTCCATCGATCTTTCAAACTCATTGCATCAATCTTTCAATCTTTCCATCGATATTTTGCAGTCTTTCACAATTTTTCGATCAATCGTTTAATCTTCCCATTAATCTTTAGCAATCTTTCCATGTTTTGCCAGCTTCGTAGATCTGCGACTTGAACCCCAGTATCGGTCAGATAGTATCCAGTTTCGTCAAGTCGATATCTTCGCTGCATCTGAAAACACTCTTCAGAGTACTGGTATTCTCATGTAGTTCGAATTCCATGTTGGGGGCAGCGAATCTACAATGTACCTTGCAATGTCGTCTATTTAATAAGACCCTATGGGGAATGTTACTTCGTTGAGGTCATTACCACTTTTTACGAGGTATATCGTACAGTTATTTTATCGAAGACCGGTATCGCATTGTAGGTTTGAAAATCGACAAGGCATATGCATCATTACTCCTCCAGGTCACGTGGCGGATAGTGTACAGCATGCATCTCGGAGTTACGCCCCATCAAGGTAAGTATTATCGACATATGAATGATGGTTTCCATTCTATGTACAGCCATTTTATACAATAACTTTTACGAACGAACCAGGAAACGAAGACACAAATTTCCACAGTACCATGTGTTAGGCATCTGCTCCATTTCGTAGTTGTAAGTTAGCTCAGCTCCTTTCAGGTACCGTCGCAGTTCGGGCGAAGGATGCAAATTCCCAAAACTCTCCGAATAGTCTGCAAGTTTGCCTTGATTTATGGAAGCTACCCAGTATATACCAGGATCGACTGTTTTATCATGATTAATTATAGCCTACTCATTACATTTTGGTATCTGTGGTAATTCGTGTCTCATAAACACTCCTCTAACGTTAAGCAAAAACACCGATGTGTCATTCAGGTCATTGGGTCTCGAGACGTTCCCCGGATTGCCAGCAAGCGAGCGCATCAACTGGATGTTGAAGTCCAGCTTTGCTTCTGAGAAACCGAGTTACATCAACATTGGCCTACANCAAGCGAGCGCATCAACTGGATGTTGAAGTCCAGCTTTGCTTCTGAGAAACCGAGTTACATCAACATTGGCCTACATACCGGATGACAGCACAATGTGAGAGCAAGCCGTTCGTAGTTTGACACATGTCAAATAGAAAATGTGAAAATTCCATNACCGGATGACAGCACAATGTGAGAGCAAGCCGTTCGTAGTTTGACACATGTCAAATAGAAAATGTGAAAATTCCATAATGCATATTATGGACACCTCCAATCCTCTATACTGAGCCCTGATACTTTCAAAATTTTGGCTCCATTCGTGTTATTCGATGTGAGTAAACAGGACGAGCATATAACCTCCAATCTGATAGACGGCAGGATCGAATTCACTACACATGGAATAATTTCTGCCAACATGTACACAATATGCATGATATTTCACAACCAACTTGTATCATACAACTGCCGATACAAGACCGTCAAAATACTGTCGTGAGCATAGCTGACAATGTATAACTATAAATTTTCACACACTAGAACCGTTTATTTGCCTACAAGTATTTTCAGCTTCAAGATGTTCTGTAATCTGCAGGATTTCCACAATAAAAATGGCTTCGTTCTCAAGAAAATCGCAGTGTCCTATGACGACGATGACAAAACACGGACATGTTCCTTCCGTCCGCCTTATTTGTGGAAACTTTTGGACAAGAAGATCAAGAAAATAAACGCCTAGCTAACCAAGTACTACGTAGGACTGGAATGGGGCGAAGGCAAGATTCCATACCATCACGTGGGAAACATGCTGTGAGGCTTGCTTATACAGTACCCGAAGGCTGCGATTTACATAGCAAGACATGAGTAGAAAAAATCTCTCAGTGACTTGTGTAAATTTGAAGTGGAGTTTATCGACGTGCAGGACGAGTATGGATGTTCTTTGCTGCGCAATCTGAGGAAACTTTACGGCAATTCGCATCGTCATGTCTGCGACAGGTCAGAACCTGACTAGGCATGCGCACTGAAGAACACGCAGCTGCTGCGCAAATGGTGTGCCTCGTACTTGGACCAAGAATCGACTGCCAACGACTAGACATGAAGTCTCCCGATCTTCTCAACATGTAGGAGAATTTAGTTTTTCGTATGGTGGCACACCTGATAGACATTCATATTATATATGAGTGTAAAAAATCAACGAACTCGTTTATTCGATGCCTAGGAGTCTGAAAGTCACCGTGACTCCATTCTGTTCTACGAACGTTTATGTAAGCACCAAACCAGACTATGGTAGCATGGGGTATAGTTTCATCGCAGAAGATGGATATCTGCGCACCTACACCGTGACCTGTGATGGCAGCGGAATGCAGCACTGGCGATTAGCACATTTTCCAATCCTCCGCGATCCAACGCAGATTCAATTGGAATATCTGGGAGCATCGGCCTGTATCGTGTTCCAAATGACGCCACAGACGCAGCTTCCATGCACCGTGGACCCAATCACCGCCTCGGCACAGATTACTGCTACAACCCACATGTCAGACGGTGTCGTGGATTCGCTCCAGGCGGAGCACGAATCATCGATCCACTCATTGCAACCTGGGTCCAAGAAGGATGCCACCAGCCAGACGACCAGACGCCGCCAAGTGCATCGCCGACGCCAGGCACTCGTGTCAGTACCCATTACGGATGATTCTGCCCCCGGTTCCAGATATGAATCTGTACACACTCGTTGACGTCCAGCAATGTGTACTCCCGAGGGTGCTGATGCCGGTTCTACTACTGACAAATCTGGTGTCGATGAGCCAGGTTGTTGGTACTAGCATCACATAGGGCAATCGATCAAAGAGGAGTTAAGACTACACTGTAATGATAATGTGATGGACGATGAATTGGAGACAAGTACTGCTTCTGTTGCTTGTGTCGAAGGTCTTCTTAGCGACCCTGTGATTTGTGCGGCCCTTCATAGAGCACTGCTGCTTACCGCCATACATTAATTGCTCATCCCTTTACGAGACACCCAAAAATCCTAATTGAAGATCTACAGGTTAAAATAACATGTAATTTGTACTCGGTTCAAATAATAATAATAAAAATTATTGAATTTTGGCTGATTATGTATATTTTATTATGAGTAAAATAAATTTTGTGTAAAAAGCTATGTTGTGTATAAATTTTTATACCTCTTCCCCCCAGGCCTTATCTAAAAATATTTTTAATAAAAATTGTTGAATTAAAGAATAAATAAAAAAAATTAAATATGAAGATTTACATGACCTCGTCACCATTTGGTACAGGTCGATAGCACTCTTGTCTCTGGTAGTTGCAAAATGTTACTAGTGCGCTCTAGTGGCTCATAATAAAAATAAATGGATAGTAAATATGGCATGGCATGGAAGGGGTCGAGCAAACCTGAGTAATTGACCGATTAAATAACCATAACGAATTTGATGAGGGTCGGGCGTGGTGGAACCTCTGGAAATGTATGTNCAAGCGAGCGCATCAACTGGATGTTGAAGTCCAGCTTTGCTTCTGAGAAACCGAGTTACATCAACATTGGCCTACAGACCGGATGACAGCACAATGTGAGAGCAAGCCGTTCGTAGTTTGACACATGTCAAATAGAAAATGNATTGGCCTACAGACCGGATGACAGCACAATGTGAGAGCAAGCCGTTCGTAGTTTGACACATGTCAAATAGAAAATGCGAAAATTCCATAATGCATATTATGGACACCTCCAATACTCTATACTGAGTCCTGATACTTTCAAAATTTTGGCTCCATTCGTGTTATTCGATGTGAGTAAACAGGACGAGCATATAACCTCCAATCTGATAGACGGCAGGATCGAATTCACTACACATGGAATAATTTCTGCCAACATGTACACAATATGCATGATATTTCACAACCAACTTGTATCATACAACTGCCGATACAAGACCGTCAAAATACTGTCGTGAGCATAGCTGACAATGTATAACTATAAATTTTCACACACTAGAACCGTTTATTTGCCTACAAGTATTTTCAGCTTCAAGATGTTCTGTAATCTGCAGGATTTCCACAATAAAAATGGCTTCGTTCTCAAGAAAATCGCAGTGTCCTATGACGACGATGACAAAACACGGACATGTTCCTTCCGTCCGCCTTATTTGTGGAAACTTTTGGACAAGAAGATCAAGAAAATAAACGCCTAGCTAACCAAGTACTACGTAGGACTGGAATGGGGCGAAGGCAAGATTCCATACCATCACGTGGGAAACATGCTGTGAGGCTTGCTTATACAGTACCCGAAGGCTGCGATTTACATAGCAAGACATGAGTAGAAAAAATCTCTCAGTGACTTGTGTAAATTTGAAGTGGAGTTTATCGACGTGCAGGACGAGTATGGATGTTCTTTGCTGCGCAATCTGAGGAAACTTTACGGCAATTCGCATCGTCATGTCTGCGACAGGTCAGAACCTGAATAGGCATGCGCACTGAAGAACACGAAGCTGCTGCGCAAATGGTGTGCCTCGTATTTGGACCAAGAATCGACTGCCAACGACTAGACATGAAGTCTCCCGATCTTCTCAACATGTAGGAGAATTTAGTTTNTTTGGACCAAGAATCGACTGCCAACGACTAGACATGAAGTCTCCCGATCTTCTCAACATGTAGGAGAATTTAGTTTTTCGTATGGTGGCACACCTGATAGACATTCATATTATATATGAGTGTAAAAAATCAACGAACTCGTTTATTCGATGCCTAGGAGTCTGAAAGTCACCGTGACTCCATTCTGTTCTACGAACGTTTATGTAAGCACCAAACCAGACTATGGTAGCATGGGGTATAGTTTCATCGCAGAAGATGGATATCTGCGCACCTACACCGTGACCTGTGATGGCAGCGGAATGCAGCACTGGCGATTAGCACATTTTCCAATCCTCCGCGATCCAACGCAGATTCAATTGGAATATCTGGGAGCATCGGCCTGTATCGTGTTCCAAATGACGCCACAGACGCAGCTTCCATGCACCGTGGACCCAATCACCGCCTCGGCACAGATTACTGCTACAACCCACATGTCAGACGGTGTCGTGGATTCGCTCCAGGCGGAGCACGAATCATCGATCCACTCATTGCAACCTGGGTCCAAGAAGGATGCCACCAGCCAGACGACCAGACGCCGCCAAGTGCATCGCCGACGCCAGGCACTCGTGTCAGTACCCATTACGGATGATTCTGCCCCCGGTTCCAGANACGCCGCCAAGTGCATCGCCGACGCCAGGCACTCGTGTCAGTACCCATTACGGATGATTCTGCCCCCGGTTCCAGAGATGAATCTGTACACACTCGTTGACGTCCAGCAATGTGTACTCCCGAGGGTGCTGATGCCGGTTCTACTACTGACAAATCTGGTGTCGATGAGCCAGGTTGTTGGTACTAGCATCACATAGGGCAATCGATCAAAGAGGAGTTAAGACTACACTGTAATGATAATGTGATGGACGATGAATTGGAGACAAGTACTGCTTCTGTTGCTTGTGTCGAAGGTCTTCTTAGCGACCCTGTGATTTGTGCGGCCCTTCATAGAGCACTGCTGCTTACCGCCATACATTAATTGCTCATCCCTTTACGAGACACCCAAAAATCCTAATTGAAGATCTACAGGTTAAAATAACATGTAATTTGTACTCGGTTCAAATAATAATAATAAAAATTATTGAATTTTGGCTGATTATGTATATTTTATTATGAGTAAAATAAATTTTGTGTAAAAAGCTATGTTGTGTATAAATTTTTATACCTCTTCCCCCCAGGCCTTATCTAAAAATATTTTTAATAAAAATTGTTGAATTAAAGAATAAATAAAAAAAATTAAATATGAAGATTTACATGACCTCGTCACCATTTGGTACAGGTCGATAGCACTCTTGTCTCTGGTAGTTGCAAAATGTTACTAGTGCGCTCTAGTGGCTCATAATAAAAATAAATGGATAGTAAATATGGCATGGCATGGAAGAGGTCGAGCAAACCCGAGTAATTGACCGATTAAATAACCATAACGAATTTGATGAGGGTCGGGCGTGGTGGAACCTCTGGAAATGTATGTTNGAGTAATTGACCGATTAAATAACCATAACGAATTTGATGAGGGTCGGGCGTGGTGGAACCTCTGGAAATGTATGTTTTTAAATACAAATTTTAGTAAATATTTTAATTCATTTCAAATAAATGTAAAAAAAAAATTTTGATATATTTTTTGGAATTTTTAATATTTTTTTGGTTTTAAGGATACTGGGTTTAAGGTCAATGGTCAAAGTCACGGACATATAACATGGCTGACGAGATGGAAACTGGTCGCCTGGTGAGGGCCGGTCATATCTGGAGCATAGTCGATCCCCCGTCATCGAACCCCGGACCACCTAAATGTTCATATTTAAATAACTTTCCATAATTTTGTTGGGATTCTATAATTGTTCTGCTGTTTTTTTGAATTTTTCGTTTCCAAATTATGGGTCAAGGTCAAGGTCAGCTGGATCCAATATGGCGGTCGGGTGACGTCACAATACGATGGCTGGCCGGCGCCTGGTGCATACTTCCTTGTTCCCTCTGCGTCCAATTCAAAATAAATTATGCCAGAACGCAGAGAAATATACTTATATCCTGAAAGAAGGCTTCAGAAATGTAGAAAGTATCAACCATAAATGGATTACATAGGTTTTGCGTCACAGCGATTTCATCGCATACATGCTGCAGTCCGAGATGTGACGTTTTCAGTATATTAGCTTGAGAAACGAATGAAAAAAAGAATGAAATATCTGTATTCAACACAAACAAGAGCACTTTCATTAAAACCGTTTATGTTTATGTGACGGAAGTATACGTCTTACCAACACATTTTGATTACGTGAAAATTTAAGTGGAAAATCAATACAATCTAGTACCTAACTGCCGAAAAAAAGTAGCAGCCACAACAAAGAAACTTTGTATTGTAAAAGTAGCAGAGAAAGTCCAGTTCGCAGTAAGGAAGAATTAAAACATAACTGTTACATATACCACTGCTCTATATGTTTTCAGAAATAAACTCCAACGGCTCCTTAGAGAATACGAGTGATGCGAACAATTTTACGGTAATATTATATGACCTTAAAACCTATTATCGCCAGATAAATTTTACATTTAAATGCCAAGGTTGCCATGTAAATTGGCCTCAAATATGCATAAGTCATTCACGGCCAAGTAAGTAGTTTTTAAATAGACTTATGGAAAAAAAAATTCCTATTATGTTCAAATATGCCACAGTAAACAGTGGCTTGCAGGTTCCTAGGTAACTTGGCAACGAATTGATCAAAACTGTCCTCAACACTTGACGTGGTAATGCTTGTATAATTTTTTTATTTACGGCCCCTGAAGTGAGTGTTTGTTTTTTTTAATACCCACTACAGTATGGATGTGGATATTATTACCGCATTTACATTCCTAACTATTCCATGGTTTTACATTGTTGGCGCAAGAGGAAAGTGGTCGGGCCCATGGTAATTTAAAGTCTACACATAGCGGAAGAATACAAAATGAGAAGTAAAAGTAGATCCTGACCAGACGACCTATTCTGTAATATTTTGCTGTCGTTATATAAATAAATGTACCGCTTAACTACCTTTACGAGGCGAAATTGTATCTTGTATCTCAATGTGTCGCCATGATGGTCTTTCGAATGCATTTGTGGGCCTCCAACAAATGAACGAAAGTGGAACGAAACTGACCGACGTATTGAGTTTAATTCTTGCAAACACTTTGCCTACGATCTGAAATCTTGTATACCTAGAAATAAGTAAATTTATTTTAGAAATGTTATTATAAAATGTAGTTAGAAATAACTTTTATTTGTAGTTGAACATTCACTATAATAACCAAATCTGTGACACAATGCATCATTTAATAACGGATAAAAATATAATTCAACAAGCAGATCGTTGATTTTAGAACACAGCCCNTGTGACACAATGCATCATTTAATAACGGATAAAAATATAATTCAACAAGCAGATCGTTGATTTTAGAACACAGCCCGCTGCGTTGCCAAACGTACATAATTTCACAGACATCCATAAAGTTATGGCTTACAGAATACCAGATAAGCGCTTACGAGTATCCATCATTATGGCCCCCTATATCATAAAACAGTAAGAATAGCTTTAAGAAGGCTCAGGCTAGAGAGTAGGGCCCCAGGGTTTTCAAAATCACTCATTTTACTTCGTAATGTTTTTACACTTATTTGAGTTCTGTAAGAATATCACATTTTAGCAATGCTGCAAGATTGCGTCATTTGATTACAGAGAAACTAAGATCAGTGACACATCAACAAATAACCGGTTTGTGAAGAGAGTCATCTTCTGAAGGACGATAGTACTGGCATACCACAATGAAACTATCCTTTATGGCACTGTAAAGTAGTTTGTGAAACTAGCGCTTTCGAAGTTCAAACAGACGTTCGACTTCAATAGCTGAAGTCAGCGCCGAGCAGTTTAGAAACGCAATGGTGGGTTCGCAATCGAATTACATTAGCACATACCATGCAACATAACCGTATAACATCAATACAAACACATTATTGTGCGAAATTGATCCACTATTAAAAATTTATGTATTATTTTTAGCCAATTAAATATTGCGACGAGCCTGATGTCAGTTGGCAGTGTTGTTCAATAGTGCATTTACATAACATATTGTGATATTGTGTTGAAATTGACTGTTATTTAAAATATGTAACAATTTCCATCTGTTTTTCCTTTAAATTTATATCTTAAAGACATTCTTTTTTTTCTACAGCATAGCTATTCCTCTATTTTAAATAAATGACTTCNTCTTTAAATTTATATCTTAAAGACATTCTTTTTTTTCTACAGCATAGCTATTCCTCTATTTTAAATAAATGACTTCGTTGAAAATGTTATTCTCTGCTCTGCTTGGCTGTAACTTCATGCGCCTGCACAATAAGTGGATAACCACCATTTCCGTTGTGCGCTAGGACCTCTCATGCACACGTCCTATTATTACGGACGTTCAAAATTCGTGTAATTATCTGACGTCGTGCTATATTTCAAAGTCCTGTACATTCTCCAGCCATTACCATTTGTTCACTGGCTGCTGCCAAGGCGTAAAGTCATTCCCCTTGTGCTAAAATTGCACATNTTCTCCAGCCATTACCATTTGTTCACTGGCTGCTGCCAAGGCGTAAAGTCATTCCCCTTGTGCTAAAATTGCACATGATTGGAACACGCAAATATGAGTTGTTCATTCATTGTTGCATAGTTTTCCGGTCGTATCGAAAACGTATTACCCAGTGACAAAAATTGTGCAAACGTGCATGTATTTTAAGTGTAACCTGTTACCAAATAGTAACGCGAGTTTTACATGCATCTCTCTCTCTCTCTCTCTCTACTTGTTACGCGCAGCTGTGAATCAATAGGTTAGAAAACATGGCGCTCAATTATTGNTGTGACACAATGCATCATTTAATAACGGATAAAAATATAATTCAACAAGCAGATCGTTGATTTTAGAACACAGCCCACTGCGTTGCCAAACGTACATAATTTCACAGACATCCATAAAGTTATGGCTTACAGAATACCAGATAAGCGCTTACGAGTATCCATCATTATGGCCCCCTATATCATAAAACACTAAGAATAGCTTTAAGAAGGCTCAGGCTAGAGAGTAGGGCCCCAGGGTTTTCAAAATCACTCATTTTACTTCGTAATGTTTTTACACTTATTTGAGTTCTGTAAGAATATCACATTTTAGCAATGCTGCAAGATTGCGTCATTTGATTACAGAGAAACTAAGATCAGTGACACATCAACAAATAACCGGTTTGTGAAGAGAGTCATCTTCTGAAGGACGATAGTACTGGCATACCACAATGAAACTATCCTTTATGGCACTGTAAAGTAGTTTGTGAAACTAGCGCTTTCGAAGTTCAAACAGACGTTCGACTTCAATAGCTGAAGTCAGCGCCGAGCAGTTTAGAAACGCAATGGTGGGTTCGCAATCGAATTACATTAGNACTATCCTTTATGGCACTGTAAAGTAGTTTGTGAAACTAGCGCTCTCGAAGTTCAAACAGACGTTCGACTTCAATAGCTGAAGTCAGCGCCGAGCAGTTTAGAAACGCAATGGTGGGTTTGCAATCGAATTACATTAGAACATACCATACAACATAACCGTATAACATCAATACAAACAAATTATTGTGCGAAATTGATCCACTATTAAAAATTTATGTATTATTTTTAGCCAATTAAATATTGCGACGAGCCTGATGTCAGTTGGCAGTGTTGTTCAATAGTGCATTTACATAACATATTGTGATATTGTGTTGAAATTGACTGTTATTTAAAATATGTAACAATTTCCATCTGTTTTTTCTTTAAATTTATATCTTAAAGACATTCTTTTTTTTCTACAGCATAGCTATTCCTCTATTTTAAATAAATGACTTCGTTGAAAATGTTATTCTCTGCTCTGCTTGGCTGTAACTTCATGCGCCTGCACAATAAGTGGATAACCACCATTTCCGTTGTGCGCTAGGACCTCTCATGCACACGTCCTATTATTACGGACGTTCAAAATTCGTGTAATTATCTGACGTCGTGCTATATTTCAAAGTCCTGTACATTCTCCAGCCATTACCATTTGTTCACTGGCTGCTGCCAAGGCGTAAAGTCATTCCCCTTGTGCTAAAATTGCACATTATTGGAACACGCAAATATGAGTTGTTCATTCATTGTTGCATAGTTTTCCGGTCGTATCGAAAACGTATTACCCAGTGACAAAAATTGTGCAAACGTGCATGTATTTTAAGTGTAACCTGTTACCAAATAGTAACGCGAGTTTTACATGCATCTCTCTCTCTCTCTCTCTACTTGTTACGCGCAGCTGTGAATCAATAGGTTAGAAAACATGGCGCTCAATTATTGNCTCTCTCTCTCTCTCTCTCTACTTGTTACGCGCAGCTGTGAATCAATAGGTTAGAAAACATGGCGCTCAATTATTGTGCTCACTACCTATGTTCGGTGGTTACTGTTATGCTTTCAATTGTGAACCAAGCTTAGCAATTTATGAGCCACTGCGGTTCAAAGTCCAGCCAAACATTAATAAATTAAGAGTAGAGAGGTGAAACAGCATCTTATTCTTTGAAAGTAAGCCGCACGAGCCAGAAAATGGCGTCACTCAACGGTAAAATGTCGGAGCACAGACGTCCGCCAAGGGGCCGCGGTGGTGTAGTGTTCAGACTACTCGCCTCCCACCTAGGCGAACCGAGTTCGATTACCGGCGGAGTCACACCCGTATTTTCGCAAGTGGGAGTCGTGCCGAACGATTCCGCTTGTCAGCGAGTTTTCTCGGGGCTCTCCCGTTTCCCTTACCTTTACATTCCGGCGCTGCTCCATACTCACATCAATAACCCTCATCGGCTCTCAAGACCTCGTTTTTGTAGTCCATACTGTATAAGAAGGCCACTTTGTGACAGGTCTGCGAAAGTAGTGCCACTGTTTACATCTGACTACATCCGACTACGTATCCTTCCGCCATCAGCTGGTCAGTCAAGTCAGGGCTGTATTTTTTATCAACACGCTGTCAGNACATCCGACTACGTATCCTTCCGCCATCAGCTGGTCAGTCAAGTCAGGGCTGTATTTTTTATCAACACGCTGTCAGCTTATTCTATTGCCATTGTACTGTATGCTAAACAAATTTTAAGATATTTTAAGACTGACATCTGCCTAAAAAAAATAAGTAGGTTAAAAAAAAAAATACAAAATGTTGCAAATAATTAAATATTTGCTAACTCTTTTCTAATTTGTCCGAGATAGTGAATTTGGGTTAACAATTGCGAGACGGTCTGTTGTATCTATTATCACACTTTAGACGTTATAGCTAATATATTCGAGTTGGAAATATGTGACGTGGAATAGCGTTAGTATTGCTTAAAAACTAATCACGCGTGTCTCACTTTCTATGGAAACAAGGAGATGGGATTCGAGAGAACAATATGGCGTATAATTTACGTAGACGAACGATTACCGGCCGAATATAAATTACTTTTACTCCAAATCGTTGTATATGAAATACATATTACTTTAAAAATTATGCAGAGCTCGTGGAAAAATATAACTTTTGGCATATGTTTGTAAATTCGTTATATATCGCGAAGGAAAGCGGTTAATTTCTGGCTCGTAAAACCTCGCATAATATCCACCAGATGGTGCGTACAGCACGTCACGGCGAAGTTTGAGCCGCTGTTTTTGGATAACAGATAGCGCCTTTTTTAAAGTTGATTGTTCTTGTTTTATGGGCTGGAAATATATTTGAAATTCCTGTCGTTTCGTCAAATTATTAGAAAAAATAGTTCAATAATATTATGCTATATTTCTGTATGCTTTAGGAATTAATGTCAAGGACGTGTTAAAAGCGAGGTTGGAGAGNCGTCAAATTATTAGAAAAAATAGTTCAATAATATTATGCTATATTTCTGTATGCTTTAGGAATTAATGTCAAGGACGTGTTAAAAGCGAGGTTGGAGAGCACTTAAAAATAATTCTGGGACTGCAGTTAAACTGTCATAATATAATGCTCTACTGAATGACGTCTTACAATCCGTGAAAACTGAAGACAGTAATGTGCCTTCGAGTCGTAACGCGTGTTATAAAATGACGTAATTTCCGATAGAAAATGAGTTTCCTACGCAGAATCAACAACTGAAAGACTAATTGACGTCAGGGTAGCATTAGGAAGTAACAANATAGAAAATGAGTTTCCTACGCAGAATCAACAACTGAAAGACTAATTGACGTCAGGGTAGCATTAGGAAGTAACAATCAAATATTAGGCCTTTCCTCCAGCCGGGTTCAACGCTCATTACGTGGGAAGGAAATGAAGCAACATACTGAATAGATAATAACCACACAGCAACAAATTTGTGTACGTTAAACATATATTCTTTGGAAACTATTAACTAACGGTTTTTCTTGTAGAGCTACAGGAGAAAAGTCGTGTCTATACAAAAAATTATTTAGTAAAATATACAAAACTGTTAACGCATCTCTATATTTANTACAGGAGAAAAGTCGTGTCTATACAAAAAATTATTTAGTAAAATATACAAAACTGTTAACGCATCTCTATATTTATAATGAACTCGAAATCTACCATATTTGCTTGGTAAACTTCAATATAAATTTTCCACATTCTACGGTACAATATTGTGAAATTTGCCTTTATTTACCAATGTTGTTACAATAATTATCGTGGCAAATAGTTTACAAACAATGACTTTTTAAAATGTAAACTTTTTTAGAGTGTAGTTACGGCGATCGTACACAGACACCGGATGGGGATTTGCAACTCCCATCCTCACTTAGTCCTCATGATCCGTCATTGCGAAAAGCGAATTAATATGAATGATGTAACAGGAATACGAAAACAAATAGTGAAATGTAACACACATGATAGTGATGTGAGTCTACGTTTTTAATACTGCTCTTGATCACTCTAATTTTGACGCACATTATAATATATATTTTGATATGCTATGTTGCTTAAGGTGTCCCTGGCTTAGAAGATATTATCTGTATTCGCCTCAGTATAAGTAACGTCAGCCGGGTAAATGGTTCAAAATAGGTCATATGCTAATCAGTCAGTGAATATTTCGTTTCAGAAGCAACACACACGTGTAAGTTATAATAACGCATCTTTATCATCTCTCTAAAATATGTCAATGGCGAAATTTCCATATTCGCTTAACTTTTGTGTTAATATTGAAGGTTGTTTCACCGCTTGAAGTTTATTATCTTAGCTGAAACGAGAAATATTCTTAAGTTCTTCAACGTAATTATAGAGCAGCTGATTAAATGAGCTTTCGGATAAATTCTTGTCAGTATTTTACGGGTAATTGTTTGTCAGCATGCTTGCAGATCGCAATTAAGAGTATTGTTCACTATAAACTGAAAGTTATTAGAATTAATGAATACAAGTTTTTCATTGGGAGTATGGTATTTGTAAAAGTCCCGAAGTATTATTGTTACATAAAAAAATTATTTTGTTTTTTAAGTAATGCCAAACTGCTGCATGTTTTGAATACAGGANATTATTTAGTTTTTTAAGTAATGCCAAACTGCTGCATGTTTTGAATACAGGATTTAACTGGATTAAATGCAGGATTACTTACTTTCGTTGAATGGAGGGTTTCCAGTAAAGTTGCACATTACGTTAAGACAGGCAGTAAAAAGAGTCGCTAAAATATTAAAAGGGTATTCCAGTCCATATTACAGTTTGTTAAATAACAATATGTTTAATAAAATTTTTTAAATTAAGGTATTTTTATCATTATTCAAATTAAATTTTCATTATCACTGTTCTTCATAAGTTCTTTACATGACTTATAACAAGGCATGGTATTGGGGTAAAGTAAAAAGCAACTTCTTATATAACAGGTTCTACGGCAGTGATATATTATGCGAATTTTATATTTATTTGAGAACATGCGTAAATATGCATAGAAGGAAAATAAAATTGCTGTAGGAAAATAAAATGTTTGTCGTAGCAGCTTTGTGCAACTAGCGTGAATCAGACGAGACAAGGCCGGCGCGGTACAACACACAAGGTCCCGCTATTCGCGCCCGTAGGGCCNCAATTCGCGCCCGTACGGAAGGAAAAACCAAGACCTCATAAATGTTGGAAATTATATACAATTCTGTCAATACAACATTTTAATTGGGTCTTTCGCACCAGTATGTTCACGAAATCAAGCAACGCTGAACAGTATGAACTAACATTTAACAACAAATCAAATACAGTAAGAATAATTTAAGGCAGAATTCCGTCACTAAGATTTACATCTCCATCTTCGGTANTAACAACAAATCAAATACAGTAAGAATAATTTAAGGCAGAATTCCGTCACTAAGATTTACATCTCCATCTTCGGTATTGCCGTAAATATTAAATGAATAAGCTACAGGGAAGAACACAAAAATTGTTTTTAACACCTGACACGTGACGTAAGGATAAAATGCGCACATGTTAAAATTTATCTTTAGTATCGAGAATATATAAATATGCAAATATGCACATATACAGGATGATTCTACAAATATGGGACACACATTGAGGGGTGGTACAGCTCCCTAAAACAAACAATTATTGTATAGGAATGTACGGGCGGGAGTGACGCGTTGAGGCAGAAACACACAAATAACACATGGAATGCAACACAGGGTTTATTTACAACGTCGCCGCAAAATGCCTTTTAACAGAAATGTTTATAATAATTGCTCAACATTGCTACCACCCACAGTAATGCAAGCTTGGTAGCGTCGGTGGAGTGATGTTGATGCTGATGCAGCAGGTCACTGGCGTACCGTTTGACTACCCTCAACTATCGCCACCATTGTCAGCCAATCACGCCATATGTAGAGGTCGCCAAGCATGCGTGACTGTTGGTGGATGCATTTCCAGCAACTGTTTTAACATTTTCTGTACGGAATCACTCGTTACGTATGCTGATAATGAACATTTTATGTTTCCGTTAATGTGTAATGTTTTTGTGTTTGTGCCTCAACGCGTCACTTCCGCCCATATATTCCTATAAATAATTGTTGGTTTTAGTGAGCTCTATCACCCCTCAATGTTTGTCCCATGATTTAAGAATCATACTGTATATACAATTATATATGTATACAAGAATATTCTCTGAATAAACGTAGTCAAAAAACGTGAACACATGCGTATTTCTGACAGTAGAACATAAAATCGCAACCCTGTACGAAGCTATAAAAAATTGTACACACATGAAATGAATTTTAATGTTTAGCCTATATATGTCCTTGTATCCCTATAGTTCTATACAAAGTAATTATTTCCTTTGAGAGAAAATAATTTGCCCGTTTAGCATGTATTAAAATACAAATGCTGATTCAGTTGGTAAAATATTAGAAATTGTTATGACTCACAGGCTTGGTGAAGTTAAAGTAAAATTAGTTTCACTAAAAACAGGTGCGCATAATAAGTCTAATGTTGTTGCAACAGAAAAATACTACTGAGGCATTTCTTTAGACATTTATGATCTAGTAAAATTAATAATGCGGTGACAATGTTAATAATGTTAAACCATTTACAAAATCTTATATTACTCTGATTCAAATATACTGTTGGGTGTGTTAATGTTAATAACGCATCTTAACTAGTTTGCCGCAATAAAAAGATGTATTGCGCTAAAAATAACACGAAGAACAAATTTTTTTGTGATACTACGACATTATAAAAATTTCCAACCAACACAAATTTACACTGAATTGGCGCTGTAAAATGGCGCACAGTGCGAACAGCGATAACCTCGTAAAGTGAAACCACTGTATTTAAATTTTAAAGCATAATATGAGAACTAAATGAAGCTTATACCAGCTCTAAAGCTATGCAAAGCAGTTTACGTGTGCCAAATATGCATTTATTGATGAAACATGAAGTGTTTCCACGTATCGAAAGTGAACTGCAGTTTGTCGTTATGTTGTAGTAAATACCACGATATGAAACACTGTCATACATGTTAAGATAGAGACGTAGGTAGGACTTCGAGCCCGGTGAAATGGAGAACGCCAGGCACACAAGGCGTGGGTTCTACTCCCCTTTCAAACATATATTTTTTTCGTTGGCAATATTTATTTTAGGTACAGAATAATTTTACTTAAATAATTTTAAGTAGGAATTATTTTTTAGAGCAACAAAGACAAGGAAATATTTTACATAAATGTTAACATCAATAAAATTCAACACAAAATTTGTTTTGCTGCAACATAAACACGACCTTAATGTTGACAGTACAGTAAGGAGGTAATGTTGTTACGAAGGTAGTTAATATTACATTAGCATTAATACTGTAACTGAACAGTATATTACAGTAACAACAGCATTAGTTACTGACGGTTAACAGATAACGAAATATAACTGTTGTAGTAATATTAAAACTGTAATGCGTTGCTGGTCTGCGTTGAACTTGGCACGTCGCGAGCGAGCGAGCGGAACAGAAGGGTCAGGCAAGCGATAATCCTATAAGTGTTTGAAGCTATATAGACGTGCCGCCGCGCATTCTTCCGCGTGGTCCCGTGACAAACCCTCTGCGACTCGCGCGTTACTGACCTTCCGCAGATCGGGTTTCTGCGTGTATCTAAGGAATGCTCTGTATTACTGACCTCGTTTCTCTCAGCGTGGCTCGGAGTGCGTTGAACCTTTCAGATTGTCAGGTCGACTGACGTAAAAATGCGACATGCCCCTGAGCCGGGAGTTGAGTGGACGAGCGGTTGGAGTTTCAATTAACGACGACGAGCGAGAAGATGAGCACGCGCCGTCATAAGTGACGAGCGGGACGAAAATCTGCGACTGCGAGCATCGGCGCAGCGAAAAGTGCGACTGGCAGGCTGGAGTATTGGACTGGATGAGTGAGTGAAAGTCATTACAAATGATGGCACCAGACCGACAGACTGAAAGTGTGATAATAATGGGTATCAGTTAATTTACTATAACGAAGGTCGCTAATTAAATATTGCACCCACTGATAAATAATAATGGTAGGCCAAATAGTAAAGATAGGTAGATAAATACTTTAAATAATAGCCGTGTGAATAAATTAAAACCAAAAATAGCTATTTTATTTTTATTAAGACCTCCATCCCTCACGAACTCGGATAAGACGACTTGTGACAATACTGTTGGCACAACAATAGACTTTTTCCTGTGTTGTCCAGAGTATCATTGTTATGTCGTTTCCCACGAAGTTTCAGAGGAACTGCCATAAACATATCTGATGGTAGTGAAATATTTCTTAGCTGTTTTATAAATATGATACACAACAGCTAATTTGAAGCAGATTCTGCTGTGGTTGAAATGTTGAACACCATCACTGTGTATGTATTGACTGGCTTTAACACGAAGTCGGAGAATTTATTTGGGCACATCCCTTCATTCAAAATCTCTACCTTCTTGTGATTATATTGTGTACATTTTGACATGGTGGAATATGCTTTGTTCTGGGGTCTAATGTTCCTAAAAATTGGTATGGTGTGATGTAATTTATTTTGTAGCACTTTATATGTCGATGAGACGAGTCTTTGCCTTTAGTAGTTGTCATCCTGCATGAAAAATGATCAAGGGAGATGTACTTTTGTTTATATATTAAATTTTTATTTTATTTGTACATGTGTGAAACGTTCTTTTTAAAGTGCACCACGAGATATGCTCGACTTTGTATTTGGCCACGCAAGATACATTAATAAATGCTTAAATGTGCGTTACGAAATGATTTTTCGAGTTGAATGCTGTATCTCTGCAGATGACGCAGAGTCGTCACAACTTGTTGCCGTTGCCTTCTCGGTATGGCGACAGCTGAGTGACTAAGCAGTCGTGGCGTCGGCGAGTGTGTACGCAGGACACTGTTTTCTGCCATGAAAATTAATTATGGCCTTCTAGTGTCATGGAAGAAGTAGACGGGGACCTTGTGGCTTGTAGGAAGGTATGTCTACGTAAAAGTCAGTTTATTGGTTGCCATCACAGTTCACATTCCAATCATCACACAGCCTTGAAAACCTGTACTAAAGCATTTTCTTGAAGTTACTGTTTGGAAATTTTTTTTTGTTGTTGTTGTAGAGAGCACGCCTTATTTAAATTTTATATTACTGTAGTTTCTGTATCCTTTCGTTATTCATTACGAAAATTTTAACATATTTCAACCAAAAAATGAGAACAGATATGAAACTAAATATTCCGTTATTGCGACGGAAGAGGGGCGATACACGTTCCACAACTATACCGACTTGTAGCGAGTGGCGGCATCGTTGCCGGTGGAATGGCTACAACGATTAACACTGCGCACTCTACAATCGTGGAAGACGAAAACGTCGCTGTGTTGCAATCCACCACAACTCTTTTCAACAGCTGTACGTCACTTTTATTGCAAGTTTCCAGGGGAGCACACTTCTATTTGAAACCTTTGAATACACAAACGTAACAAAAAAAAGTTGTGAGGATAGTTTATCGACAGTTTAGAGACTGCCTGAGACAGCATGTGAACCATTTTAAGTTTATTCAGAGCGGCTAAGTGTTAAGAAAATATCGTTTATAAAATAATGAAATATAAACCACAAATGCAAAGTGCAAAAAGGGGGTCTCAAGAAAAGTAAATTACAAATGCCAGAAGCTCCTTAGTGTTAGATAGATAGAACAAGAAAGGACTTTAACTTGTTTGAGGACATAACTAATTTAATCGCGTTCTATCAAACACTAAAGGTACGGGCCAGTATCGGGCTGGTGAAAGATGGCCGACTAGCTTCGGCCAGCTAATGCTGACCCGCTGTCTTATGCCGGCAGCGGGCCAATGCAAATATGGAACATCGGCTAACTGTTTTCCGACAGTGTCAAAAATACCCTGGATTGTAACCGGTAATATACAAAATGTATACCTAACTGTTGGTGGGTCTGTGGTGGCTGAACGTCACCAAAATTTCCGGGCCTGCGACGGCTGGATGTCGTAGCGATGCAGATTCTTTGTCGGTTTGATGTTCAGACACTAAGCAATACGACCATGCACAAAAAATTTAATTTTTCGATTTACAATTTTAGTGAACGGTATTTTCTCTTGACATGACTTCATTTCATTTTCAATACATTGTTTGGTATGAAAATCTTTTGCTTGCCATGTGCGGGATTTGAATACAGCGAACCTTGCTTGAGTCGACAGTCCAATATGCTAACCTATACTCAACAGTGGCAATTCCTGATTTCATTCAGTATCTTCAAACATATCATTACATAAATTATTTTAATAAAATAAATGTTTAAATTCCATGAAAATATAACAAAAAATTAAAAAACACAGAGTATATAAGATAAATTTCTTGTGCGGCTTGAAAACAAAATTGTTTTGTTATTTTTTAACATATTTATAGTTTGTTTACCTTTTCGAGTTATTTATGTAATATAAATCATTTAGTTATTTGACATCGCTGAAGGTTAGCGCAAGAATAATCAATATATTCTTAAGGACGTTTGATATATAAAAATTATAATTTTCTATTTGTACCAAACATTGTTCAACTTGTACGTAATGTATATAATGACATTTTCCTCAAATAAAAAAAAATTACGCTTTATATGTTTTGAATAATTATATGTCAAATACCAAATTGGCCTGTTTTACTCCAGCCGTAATTAACAAATACAAAGTTATAGGGGTGAGTGGGGGAAACGCGAACGCGGGGTAATGCCGAATTCAATGGTTCTAATATGTTAGAAAGAGATAGCCACATTTTACTTGCCGCCGTTTCAGAGATCACGCCACCACTAGTGCCAGTCAACAACACGGGAGACGTGGATGCACGTACTTATCAAGGTATGCAATTATCAATATTTTGTATGTTTATGATGTAATTGTTTGGTAAATTCAAGTAGGTGTAGCTTTATTTTTATCTACAATAGTAATTTAGCTTTTACATTGTGGAATAATCACATATTAATCAGCTAAATGACAATGACGCAGTTGGCAAAAGAAATATAACCTAATTTGTTTTGTGCCATTTTATTATTTTCGATCCCGCGGGGTAAATGCGAACACTCCGTGTCGGGCAATCGCGAACGTTCGGCATTACCCCTAACCTTTTTTTCATAACCTTTTTTTATTATTGTTTCAGATGCCTCGTACTAACAAAAGAAAGACCAAACTGAAGTACAGTTTAGAAGATCTCAAAAATGCTATAGACGATGTTAAGACAAAAAAACTCACCCTCGGCAAAGCAGCAGAAACTTATAATGTTCCAAAAACAACCATTTTTGACCACCTAAAGAAAGACGTGATAAAACTGCCAAGGTCTGGACGAAAACCTTTATTTACAGACGATCAGGAAACGCAACTTGTCGATTATATCATAAAATGCAGTAAACTCTATTATGGCCTAACCATAAAAAAAATTCGCCAAATCGCGTACCAATTTGCCGAGAAGAACAAACTTCCGCACAATTTCGACCGAGTGAAACAGCTAGCCGGAAAAGACTGGTACTACAATTTCATGAAAAGACATCCCAGCATATCTCTGAGGACACCTGAGGCGACTTCACTGAATCGTATCACTGCGTTCAATGAAACTGACGTTACAATTTTTTATGATAATTTGAAGGCCATACAAAACAAACATCATATTCAACCTGATAAAATCTTTAACGTCGATGAGACAGGTATCTCAACGGTCCAAATAAATCAGAAAATAGTGGCAGCAAAAGGTCAGAAAGAAGTTGGTAAGGCAACGAGTGCTGAAAGGGGGTCTACAACAACAGTTGTTTGTGCATTTAGTGCAGTTGGCCAATACATTCCTCCATTTTTTATATTTAAAAGGAAGCGTATGAATCCACAATTACTAAAAGGTAGTAACCCTAATATGGTTGGGGCTGTGTCAGACTCTGGATGGATAAATGAAAGCCTATTTGTGGATGGGCTACACTACTTTATTTCATATGCAAAGTCTTCAAAGGAAAACCCCCTTTTGCTTATTTTAGATAACCATGGAAGTCATATAAGTCTTGATGTATTCTCACTCTGCAGAGATCATGGAATCATTATGCTAACTCTGCCCCCACACACCTCTCACAGACTCCAACCCTTGGACTTGACATATTTTGGCCCTATCAAGACTGCATACAATCAAGAATGTGAGAATCACATGGCAGTGCGATTTGGACAGCCCATTACACAATACGACATAGTCGAATTGTTTACAAACGCTTTTAACCGTTGTAGTAACCTTGAAAAAGCTGCAAGTGGATTTAGAGCTGCAGGAATATATCCCTTGCGCCCTGTTGAGATAGATTCAATTCAGCCTACCGCACAAGAAACAATAAATCCGACACAAAACATTCATATAAATACCCAACCATCAGATAACCAAGCAATTGATGTTCAACAAGCTTCTGACGCTCACAATCATGCCGATGTAACCGCAGCAGCTCAAGATCACCGTGTTGAAGACCATGATGACCAAGCTTCTGATATAGGTCCTGTTAATTCACAAAGCGATGATGCAAGCACGCATGCCGTTTCCCTATAAGAGATCGTTGAATTGCCTTTTATGTCTCCAAATATATCAAAACGCAATATTAGGAAGACAAAATCTACTATTCTTACGAGCACATCCATGAAAGATCAGTTAGAAGAAAAGGAAAACAGAAAAAGAGCTAAAGCAGAAGAAATCAAGAAAAAAACGGAAAAAATGCCAAAAAAAGAAACCCAAATAAAAAGACTGAAATATAGTAAGAAGAAACCTTCAAACAAAGAGAAGGGCGAAAAGGAAAATGAAGACTACTTTTGTATATTTTGTAGAGATAAATATATAGATCCCCCCGCTGAAGACTGGATTATGTGCTACGTGTGCAAAAAATGGGCTCACGAGAGTTGTACTGACGGACAGTCAACATCGTTGGGTTTTAAATGTGATCTCTGTCGTTAATAATGTTAGTTCGTAATTACCCCACTTGGTGTTCGTATTTACCCGACTAATGTCGGCTAAAACCGAACCCTAAAGGGTTTTGTTTTTCTTTCATAATGTTGCAATTTATTAAACAAATATAAATGTTGATTAGTGAATTCGTTAGACAGATAAGTACACTTTATAATTAAACAATAAAGAAACTCTGTGATCAAATTCCACTGTTTTATTTACGTTTTCCCTTAGGTGTTCGTATTTCCCCCACTTTCCCCTACACATCAAATTCCTAAATTAAACAAATTCCACGGGCTATTGCATAACACATATGTAATCACCAAATAACAAGCCATATAAATGAAAATAATTTTTAATATAAAAAAAATTGCATAGTTAAAATTTTTTTTAAATGCGTACGAACTGTTATTTAGTGATTACAAATATATCGAGCAGTAACCCATTACATTCGTTTATGCTGTAATTGTTTAAATGTTGTAGTTCTTTATATGTTAAGTAGAAAATACATCAACTTGATGTCCCGTAAATTTAAATGTCAAGACCTGCCAGTATTTGTCTTAATGATTTGCCAACCTAACTTGCAAGCGGCATGTCAGGGTTAGGTAGTACACATGCAGTGATATCTTCCAACTATTGACCTCTAAAGTGCTCACTTTGTCACGAACGGCCTATACATGTTCTTTAACGGCTGCTGATGAAGCAATATTCACACCATCGCACGTCAAGCGTGAGAACCTGGTCTGGTAAGTATAGTCCGTTCGCGGTTACTTCCAACTTTTCTGAAGCCCTGCTAAAGATCTACTTCCAGGATATTCCTGCGCCTCGTGCAAACAATGCTTCACCAAGTCTTGGAAATTACACCAAAGGGACAACGCACCGCATTCATGCGCACTCAGTGTAATAATATTTTGCAAAAGAACTATTTCTTACTAGGGATTGCCAACACACCTATATTCTCCCTGTTCTTATTTGTATTAATTATAAATTAAATATTACGATTTATATACGGAATAAATAAAAAGTTTAATTTATCGAAATGTAAGGTTATTTTATGTTACACAATTATAACACGCTTGTAATAAATTATATATTTCGGAAATAACCAAAACGTTATACATTGGGAGATTTTTCAAATGTTTGATTCAAAAAGTGTGAAGTGACCGCGAATTGACCATAGCATTATTTTACAGAAGAAAAGTTCATTTAAATAATTCGGTAGCGTACAGTTACCGCCAGCTTAGTTGGCGGACGAGGGGCGAGCTGAGTGTCTTTATTTCTGCGCAGTAATAGTAATAATTCCCCTTCTACTTATTCCAAGACAGTAATGACCATATATTTTTAAGTTTTATTAGCAACAGACATCGTCCTGTGCACACACTCACCGTAGACACGACTTGTTCATCACTCAGCTGTTGCCATACCAAGGAGGTGAAGACAAGACGTTATGACGACACTTCGTCGACTGTTGACACACAGCCTTCTATTCACAAAACCATTGTGTAACGCAGAATTCCTCTATTTGTTATGTATCTTCAAAGGACAAATGCAAAGTCGTGCACTTCGTGGTATACTCTCAAGGGTACTTCTCATACTTCAAAAAATAAAAATAACGTAAGACATAAATTAAAATTCTGCTCGTGTGTTTATTTTGCAAGTAGGACTTCGAGAACGACTTGTTTCCCCGACGTAAAAATAAAGTCCTACAAAATAAATTGCATCACATGGTACCAATTTTCACGAACGCGGGACCCCAGAACATAACACATTCCACAGTTACATTAACTATTGAACTTGGGACTGATACTGATGGGTATAGTAATTGTTCGCGTGGCTGCTCGTTGGGATGTTCGTCTCCTGTCAAGAGCCGCCACACGCCAAGCGAGGCAGCTGGCGCTGCGCTAGGCAGTGAGTGCCTCCTGCTTCAAGCGCAGGGTGTGACCAGAGACACTTGCAACTGGAGCAGCAACAACGCTCGGGCAAGTTGCGAAGTTTGGCGAAACACAACGGCACGGCGACGCAGCGAATTGCACGCACGCACACGCACCTACCTCCACTACCGCAGACAACGGTCACTGACCTCTTCACAAACCTGCGGTTGCAATTTCCAAACTTTTGCTGACTCGTACAATATTAACAACAACTGAAGGTCATAACAGAGCTAACTCAATTTCAAAGTAATGGTGTGGTATATTGCATACAACTGAGCCTATTACAAATACCCACAAGTTCAAAAAATTTTAACTTCATGATCAGAAATTCTCATGACATTTTAGAGTTTAAAAAATATATAATAAATAAAGTGAATTTCTACAAATTCACCTGTCATAAGACATGCCACTCACTTTCAGTACTAAAGAATGATATCTCAAAAATAAGTAATTTGCCTTTCAGTTTTAAACTATAAGAATGGCAAAGTTATGAAGCAAAATAGGCAATTAAATTATTTAGTCCCTGAAAAATAATAGGTATATGCATTATGAATGGAACCGCCAGTGAAGCTGAGTAGAATTATGCTTATTTGTTTAATGTTTACTACTGTCACGGAAACCGGTTTCAGTCCACTCTTTCTTGAAAATTCAAGGTGAGAATTTTCTACAGAAGAAGTTTTGATAAATATACTTTCTATTTCAAAGTACTCAATTTTTTCTCCCTTGGAAAATCTGCTGTCACATTCCTCCTGCTATATCAGGGAAACATTAGCCATATTGTTCATGATTTATATAAGCTTATATAGCAATAACAAAGAATTGTTTTTTTTTTATAATCTTTATTCATTATCATGCAAAGCTTTTCAGAAGACTCTGGAACAAACAGGAGTGAATTAAAAAAAACATATTAATAATAATATACACCTACATGTGTATAGTTTAATAGCATAACACAATATATATGAAAATTTGGGCACTACTGTGATTTTGCGGATGAAAAATTAAAGTTTACAGTATATTAATAAATATAAATTGTGCAATAATTTGGGACATTAATTACAAATCATTTTTAGCCCGTTGTTTGAACTTGACCAGAGTTAAGTGTAATTTTTTTTTACTTCTAAACTCCGAAGAAACTACTCTAAACCTAATTATAAATAGCAAATCTTTCTACTAATACACATACGTTTCCATTTATTTATTTTCATTACCATGTACTTACACAGATATGAAATAATTATTTCAGCTGCAAGAAGCATTTAGCACTTGTGGGTGTGTGTGTGGTGACGAGAATTTAATATCAGACGGTTATTCTACCGTAGTACAGTATTGCATGGACTTTAAGAAGGGATGTATCCTAAGATGGTGGACAGAATACAAAGTTAATCGTCAGAAAATCTGCGTTCAAGAATACACTGCGTTGTTACAGCTGGAATTTTTTTTTTGGTTTGGTGAATTTAATATACACATGGACACCTGTAAATGCACAATGCAGAACACAAAAGTTATGTAATCATTATAATACTGATGTTGATTTATTAGATGTAGGATAACTAGTTAATGTGTCTAATAAGCTATAAAATAATAATTAAACATGAAAAAAGTATGGAAACAAATCACAGGTAAAAGGTAATCTGATTGTGATGTACAGGAACTTCGTGTACTCCAATTTCGCACAATGAATAGTTGTGGAACATGAGATAGGAAATGTAATACGACCTATGGCCTATTGTGATTACTAAGGGAGTAGCGCACTCTTAAAAATTTAAATATTTTTTTATTTGCAAAAGTGAGGAACTTTCTATGTTTTATAGAGAATTGTTCAACTATGCGTGTTACTTCACGGCAATGTTTTGTGTTCCTTTTATGAAAACATGATTATAAAGTTATAACAGTTGATAAACACCCACGGGTAACACACACTTGATTGGTTAATAACATGGCTTCCACTAATTTACTAATGTCGGATCATGTTGTTACTCGCGAAATGTTCCCAGATCGCAGATAGGTATCAAATCATGCTGATACGAATCACTAATTCGTTCTTTTATCTCACATAGTTTCAGACACTTGGGTCGCCCATTTCTAAAACTTGCTATGTCCATTAAACAAAATTGTTCATTAAATTAGAAAAACCTGTAATATTGTTTTAAAGAAGCATGTGATTTGCAAATATTTTCACTTATGTAAAATGATCTTTCGATTCGATTCACGACTTTCATTTAAATCACAGGATGCCAGAATTTATTTCATCGATAATGTTTACTTGAAGATAACGAAATTTGGAACTGCTGACGGACATAAAGAGATTTGCAATTGCTAAATTAAAATTACAAATTGTGTTAAATCTTGTTTTGAAATAATAGTGTAATGCGGAACTGAATTTTGTTATTTTAACACGCAGAAACCCAAGTTCCAATGGAAGTGCTGTTGTAAATATATTCCTCAATTACGTTTTAAAACCTGAGTCCCAATTTTTACGACCGCACTTTAAAACTGAACAATCACCTCCTCTTGTTCTGTTATGTCTCTTGCATCATCTTCTGTCTCTTCTTGCTTAACTAGCAATGCTCCATCTTCATTCAGTGTTGTGTAAAAANTATGTCTCTTGCATCATCTTCTGTCTCTTCTTGCTTAACTAGCAATGCTCCATCTTCATTCAGTGTTGTGTAAAAAAGGAACTGGCTGAGCGGTTAGACCGCTCGTGTCCCATCTAGGCGAACCGGGTTCAATCCCCGGCCAAGTCACTCCCGGATTTTCGCAATTGGGAATCGCGTCGTACGATGCCGCTGGTCAACGGATGTTCTCAGGGATCTCCCGTTTATTCCGCCCTTGAATTCCGGCGATTCTCAATTCTCACCTCATTTCACCCTCATCGGCTCTCAAGACTTCGTTTTTAAGAGCCNCCCTTGAATTCCGGCGATTCTCAATTCTCACCTCATTTCACCCTCATCGGCTCTCAAGACTTCGTTTTTAAGAGCCATCCAAATCTCTCAACTCAAGTGTTACAGTGGTACCAACTTAGCTCATTTAGGATTTATCCTGACAATATTACAACACCACACAACCCCTGCAAAGATTAATAATTGCTCCAAAACTGCATACGGCCGTTTCGGAAATAACACTGTTTGGATCATAAAAAGAGACGAACAGTACAAAAGCATTGGCCATGATGAGTTCTGCTGCTAGAACCTATGGTGGACGTAACGAATTATGGAACTGTTTCTCGTCTGTACATAACGTGTTTTGGAACTGCTTCCAGTTTTTGAATATATATTTTGGTCGGACATAAAGAGTTATCGACGCATTTCAAATATCAACCATGTGATGTGCGATGTCATCTACAAGATGGCTCCTCAAACTCAATTTTGATCTTTGGTTGATATAACGAGTTTTGGAAATGGGCGACTCACTTGCAAGTATCTAATTTTCGTGCCCAATTTTCAAGGACGTATCTCCCCAATAGTAATAACCTTAGGTTATATTTGGTACTATATTTACATAAATAATCATATAGTAAAATCTGTATCTGTAATTCAGAATCAATATGTACACAACAAAGTAAAAATATGAGTTCCATTGTTTCACCATTGTCATTTTTAAGTAAGTAACTGGAAGAGAACGAAGGAGGGTGAAAACATATACAGCATGTCAATGCAATCATGGTAACAGTTGTTGAAGAGTGTTGTTCCCTTAACTGGGCCGCTACTAGGCTGTTCGTTGAACACGACCCCCCAGATTGCATGACAACTCACAACAGGAGAGTGTCACGTTATCTCCAAAAGTGATAAACACTACACTATAATTGCGAATACTAAAAACCATCATATAACGGACTGGTGTTACGGCTGTACATATCTTATTTGGTCCATGATTGCTACAACACTAGAATAGTATTCATCTAATTTGTATCAGTGTAAATTAATTAGGCATGCAAATTGCGGAATGTTATTAAATAGGCAGAGGTATAAAATTAAGCTGGCTTCATAAACGTTCAAATAACCGTGAAATAACTGTATTACCTTATTCTGCGCCACAATTATTACCGTTAAGGCGGTCACAGATCTAGCACTCAAATGGCGTTTTTATATATAAACAAAAATTTTGTGGCAAAAATGGGAATGTTTAGAGGGTAAAATTATAAATTACAAGACACAGCGGGGGGTTCCGCAGATCCTCAACCCCCCAGCCATTTCCCCGGATCGGCCAAATCTATCTACTGCCGATTTATTTGAAAATGTTGTGATAAAATTACAGGTGTCAAATGGGAGTAAGATATGCGCAGTAAATTTATTTAGAGTCGCTTTTCCCTCGCATATGTCACGGCCGCGCTACGGGCTGACGGCGTATTCCACACTGCGTTCAGTCCGCTGTGCTGATGAATAAGCACGCCGTGACTACATGCATTTGGCACGACGTTAGCCGGATAAATCAACATACCGCATGACCTCGCATCAAGAGCTATTTTTATCACGCGGACTCACCGCGGCTGGTGCCAAAAAGGAGACAAAAAACGGGGCAGGTAACGCCCGTTATGTTTAATGTTGTAAAACGCAATTGATTCTCCACCCGTAGAGATTAATCTTCGGCATCGTGTCCGCAACTTAATTCCATTGACTTCCGCTCATTTTTCTACGGTTGAAACATAGAATAGGGTAAGATAAAAATATAAAATAGTTCAAAAAATTTTATACACTTCTTAAATTACTGAAAACTTTTGCAGAATTTACTTCGAGTGTCTACGAAATTACAAGGCTAGTATCATACTAGACGTAAAAAAAGTAAAAATACTTTTATATTGAGCGATAGTAATAATTTTTTAGGTGAAATTATCCCTCAATATAATATTGTTTATTTGAAACAACTGATTTTTTTTTCCATTCGGTATAGTCCATTCTCGGTTACTTCACACTTTTCTGAAACACTGTTTAAGTTCTACTTTCAGATATCAATCACGTTTGCTTCCGATACATGTAAAGAAAACAATGCCATTAGACGTCTGATATTTCAGCACCAGATGCTTTATTTACAATCTTCAGCTGTCTCAACCATTATAGCATATTTCAAAGACCGTGGCATTTATATTTCCATAATTTACGAGAATAGTTATGTCGGTTTTATGACATTTAACGGTTATTTTATGGCTAATAGTTTGATTTGTTCTATTTTTAACGACACAACGCATAACTCAAACTTTGAAATGACTATTTATCTGGTTAGGTGTAGGGGGAATTATACAGAGAGAGCAGCCATAACCGGCTTTAATATTAAAGCACTCTATTAAAACGGAAGAAGAGGAAAGTGAAGCACACGACTCGTGTTGCTTATTTTATAATGTAACTTTAGCGGCAACAAACAAGATGATGGTACTCGTGCACGCACATTAATAGTGTGACGTTTTAAATTTTCTAATTTTTTTCCAGCATGCATTGTTTTTATTGATTTTTCCCTTCCAGACTGGGTTTTAGCACTGTGAGAAATTTATTTGGGCTTCGACTAATATATAGAACAAATAAAGTTCGAAGCACGTTACGTAACCGTATTTCAAACACCTAGAGGAAAGTTGCAAAGTTGTGATGTATAAGCAGACTGTCTTGAATAATTATCAGCCATACATGTTGTTCCCCGCTAGAAAATTTCCTCTTACTTCCAAAATTTGCCTTAAAACACGTAACTGACAAAAGGCATTTGGAATAATCATATCATTAGAACTTCAATCATCCGTCTAATCCAAACGACTTATTGTGAAAAATAATTACACCTTAAGGAAAAAACACATTTATCAAAACTTTGCTACTTAACAAGGTAGGTTCAATGTACTTGTGCAAAATTTATGTGATAACAGTAAGTATATTTCACCAAAATAAATAAAAACGATTCATCGACCAAGACATTGATGTAATCAGTTTTGCCGACTTCGAAGTCGTAAACGCTCCACCATCACAGAATTCAAATTGAATAAGCACATTAGCATTAAAGTCAAGTTTTTTACGGATATAGAATTGAGCCACAGTTATTTATTATTAAGGAGTCAAATATGTTAAAATTTAAAACAAACTATCATTCGCCTGTTGCAAGTGCTGAGATATTAATCTAACGTACGCGGGGATTAATTAAAGTTCACAAAAGAATATTACTCTAGCAAATTTTTTTTACCTTCGCGGAAATGTAACACGTGAAGTGACTAGGCCATACTCAATGTTATTTTTTGCTGATCATAAAACAGAAAAAAAAGTTTAATTCATAACAGTTAAATATGTGTACAAGTGCAACGTGAAAATGTTGATATCTCAATAAGAAATGTTTGTTTTCTAAAATAATATTATAAAAATAGCGCAACAGAACTCAATTTAATTACATTGTAAGTGTAAACTATTTATTAGTAGTAGTTGCCAACACTGCACTGTTCTCAGCGTTTCAATTTGATACTGATTATAAATCTAACTTAATTTAGATCTTAATTTAGAGTTTAATATACAGCTATGTTTCGTTTAATCAAAAGTGAGTTGTGTTGAGAAATTTGGGTGGCTCTTAACAACGAAGTCTTCAGAGCAGATGACGGTGAAAGGAGGTGAGAATGGAGCATCGCCGGAGTGCAAGGGTNGGCGGCTCTTAACAACGAAGTCTTCAGAGCAGATGACGGTGAAAGGAGGTGAGAATGGAGCAGCGCCGGAGTGCAAGGGTGGGGGAAACGGGAGATACCCGAGAAAACCCGCCGACCAGTGGCATCTATTCCCACTTGCCAAATTCCGGGAGTCACCCGGCCAGGAATAGAACCCGGTTCGCCTTGGTGAAAGGCGAGCAGAAGAACCGCTCAGCCACCGTGGTCCAGGTTTAATCAAATTACATTATTGAAAGAATTTTTACGAAATTAAATGTTTGTCCTATATGTTCTGTTTAAACTCACAGGCAACCATTTAACACCTGGGGTGATTTTTCATAGGGTTTGTTTTAAAAAAATGTGTGACGTAACCGTAAATGGATTATAAATTTTTTTCCCAATGCTCAGGCAGGAATAATATAAAATCATTTTTTTTTCTTTGAAAACACAATTTATATTGATTAAGTTACACCTTTCCATTAATTTTATCACGATCTTGTAAAAACACTTAATCATGTCGATAGTAATTACCGCGAATATAAAAACGTGTGTAATCACGAAACACGGTGGATTTTATATCATGTTACATAGGGAGCAGCACTTTAATTNACGAATATAAAAACGTGTGTAATCACGAAACACGGTGGATTTTATATCATGTTACATAGGGAGCAGCACTTTAATTGGAATATGGCAAACTCACTACTCCACAGCTGAGCGCCAGCCAATAATGGGCACTGTTTAACACAGAAGGCGTTCTGGGTGAAACGTGCAGCAGTAGGAAGCTATTAGCCGCCTGCACAGACAAACAGGGTTGGCGCTCCTGCAACGGTGTGCACACGTGTATCAGGAGTGTGTTCTAAGGAAGGGGTGATATGGCGGTTGTAACTTGCCCCTTGTCACNAACGGTGTGCACACGTGTATCAGGAGTGTGTTCTAAGGAAGGGGTGATATGGCGGTTGTAACTTGCCCCTTGTCACAACGGTTGTCATAAATTAATAATGGGGCCAGCGGTGGTGCAGTGGCCACACTACTCCCACCAAGGCGATTGGGGTTCGATTCCTGGTGCGATCGCTCTCAGGATATTCGCTTGTGGGAATCGTGCCGGACGATGCCGCTGGTAGGCGAGTTTTCTCGGGGATCTCCCGTTTTCCCGACCTTGCATTCCGGGACTGCTCCACACTCACCTCGCTTCGCCCTCGTCGGCTCTCAAGACATCGATGTTAAGGGCTGCTCAGATCTCTCCCCACTCGATCATTCAATATGAAAGTTATTGCCAAGTAGACTCCTGCAAAGTTCGCATTAACATTTGGTAATATGCCCTATATCTATATGAGTGCGATTCGTCATTTTATTGGCTACTGGCGCATATGCGGCGTCGTTAACCTGTGTAATCGCTCCACTGTGGTTTGGTTGCTCAGTAACTGAGACTTAACTATTGGCTAAAAGTGTGCATGGAACAGACCGCACTAGTTTTCTGCCAATGGCAAATGTNCAGTAACTGAGACTTAACTATTGGCTAAAAGTGTGCATGGAACAGACCGCACTAGTTTTCTGCCAATGGCAAATGTCAAAAAGAATAAAATTTCTTAGAGTTGGTATGCTGGCAAAAAGTAACACTTTTTTTAGGTCTCATTTAATAATATTTGAACTTTAATAAAAACTGTAATTTCTAATCAAAATTTATGCATTTTATTATATTGTGAACTTATTTTCCCCTTAGTATTTGTTTTAAGTAACACAAATGCGCCAGCACCACAAATATATATTTAACCTCCTTGTCTTCCCATCAGGCAACATAAAACACATCTTTTTTGGAAAATAAAAATTTGAGTACGCCACTGGCCTCTCACCTGCCTGTAAATTTTCACAGAACTTAAAGTGTTGAAAAGGCAAGAACAATTGTCCGACACCATTTTCCTTATAACTGCATAACGCTATTTCCATTTCTCATTATAAATGAGAAAATAATCATTGTGCGTTTACATAATATGCATGACAATAAACTGTCAGGATTTCTCAAGAAAAATAAACAACTAATCGACATACTTTCCAATTCATATGTATGCGNCATGACAATAAACTGTCAGGATTTCTCAAGAAAAATAAACAACTAATCGACATACTTTCCAATTCATATGTATGCGAGTAAATTTGATGAAAGGACGTGTGTGATAATTGAGATATTTATATTGCCATAATTTTTAAAATACGTGTCTGACAAATTTAAAACATATAATTTACATGGCGCTATCATAGTTTTATATTTNTGCCATAATTTTTAAAATACGTGTCTGACAAATTTAAAACATATAATTTACATGGCGCTATCATAGTTTTATATTTATTTGGCAAAATTTTATTGAGAAACGTTAATTGCTTTCCTAAACACGCTAAAAAATTTTTATTAATTCATTTGGCACTTTCTCACAAAACGGTGTACAGAAAAGACTATGTATCAGAACTTTTAATGCATCTAGTTTATTTTTTTAGCATTCCGAGTTTGGCCGAGACTGTTTAAATAGTGAAATATATAAACCAAAAAACCTAAAATATTTATATGGCCGCCGTTTTAAAAATAAGTGCTTGACCATCTTCAAACTTACCAGTTTACATCGAAAAGAGTACTTATTTTGTTCGCCAAATTTGATAGGAATCTGTGTATTGTTTCCCGAGATAAGATATAAAAACTCTATTTGTTTGTATTCTTACAAAATGATGACAACAAGGGCTATGTATTAGAATATTTAATGTGGGAAGTTAATTCATTCAGCGTAACAAGTTTGGTCGAAATAATTTAAATGCTGTGATATATATATATATCAAATTATTCTAAAACATGTATATGACTGCCATATTGAAAATTACCGTCTTACTAAAAACATTAATGCTGACATCGCCTACAATAGTCATGTTTACTTGCGACGAGATTTGGTGGTAAACTATTGGGTAGTTTATAAGGTACGAGGTACAAGCATAATATTTTCTTATGGTATCTTCCAAATGGCGGACTAACCACATATAACTCTCTAATATACATGGTTGCATGGTGAATTGTGAAAATGCGAAACAATTTGATCCATATTGCTTAAAAAGTTGCTGAGATAAGAAATGGCGCTCTTGTTATTACATTTTGAAAATTAGCAGACCGCGTGATATTATATGTCCACTGAGTTTGGTGAAATTCGGTTAACGGGTTTAAAAGTTATTAGGGCCTGTACGATGGGAGATGGAGGGGGGAGGGAGGTATACATCCCAGACAGACATTCGCATGATTGCAAAGGTATATCTTTCGAATGTAAGATGGATAAAGAGAAACATGTGAGTTTTATTCAGAATGAAATCTTAATTTAATTTGCAATTAATTTTGCTGGAAGTACGAAAATACACACACTTATTGAAAGATAGTTGGTGGTTACTTCACCAGTTTTGAAATAAAACTCTGAGAAATCTCGTAGGCACAGCTGCTGAACACAGTGACCGACACGCTTGCTGTTAAGTTGGCAGCAGTGTGGAGGAAGCAGTTCCACGTCTTCCGGTCGTACTAGAGGTGTGACGTTGCAAATTGTGGGCAAAGAATTTATTTGACTTAATACTTATGGGTAACAATTAGCTCATTATTTGCACATTCACACTCTTTAAAATTACAAAGTTACGCTTCATTGACGCATTAATGAAGTCATCTGGTCCGCAGTATAATTACTGTAGGGAACATTAAGAACTGAAATGTAAAACCTAAGCAAACATTTCAACAATAAAAAAAAATTATTAATAGTGAATAGTTGAATTAAATCGCCGTTTAATCGCTGACTGAATCAATCACTAATGGGCATATAAGTGATGGGAGTTTTTTTTAAAGTAATCACCACATATTATTGTCAAGGTTTATTTTAACGAAGTATATTTGCAACATTCTTTTCTGGTAATTACGTCAAAAGTGTTACACTCATCAGAAAGTTTAAAACACGATATCCATGGACGTAATAACATTCTTTTACGTTATGATTACGTGGTTCTTTAATTTCGTAGGTGCAAGAGAAAATAACTTACGTAAAACTAAATCGGTTTTCCAATAGACCAAGGAATACAGTACAAGCAGCTTAATCTATATCAATTACCGTTTATGTTGCTATCTCGCTCTGCTGATTCCTTATATGTTAATTTGCATAATTCGAATTAAAGTCCAAGTTTTCTGGTCTTCAAACCCTGAAAAGGTCTGCCAATGTGATGTGTCGTCATGATGATAGATTATATAGATAGATATGTTTTTTCAAGAACCGGGAGATCGTAAGAGAGTCTGNAATATTTTCTTATGGTATCTTCCAAATGGCGGACTAACCACATATAACTCTCTAATATACATGGTTGCATGGTGAACTGTGAAAATGCGAAACAATTTGATCCATATTGCTTAAAAAGTTGCTGAGATAAGAAATGGGGCTCTTGTTATTAAATTTTGAAAATTAGCAGACCGCGTGATATTATATGTCCGCTGAGTTTGGTGAAATTCGGTTAACGGGTTTAAAAGTTATTAGGGCCTGTACGATTTGAGGAAGGAGGGGGGAGGGAGGTATACATCCCAGACAGACATTCGCATGATTGCAAAGGTATATCTTTCGAATGTAAGATGGATAAAGAGAAACATGTGAGTTTTATTCAGAATGAAATCTTAATTTAATTTGCAATTAATTTTGCTGGAAGTACGAAAATACACACACTTATTGAAAGATAGTTGGTGGTTACTTCACCAGTTTTGAAATAAAACTCTGAGAAATCTCGTAGGCACAGCTGCCGAACACAGTGACCGACACGCTTGCTGTTAAGTTGGCAGCAGTGTGGAGGAAGCAGTTCCACGTCTTCCGGTCGTACTAGAGGTGTGACGTTGCAAATTGTGGGCAAAGAATTTATTTGACTTAATACTTATGGGTAGCAATTAGCTCATTATTTGCACATTCACACTCTTAAAAATTACAAAGTTACGCTTCATTGACGCATTAATGAAGTCATCTGGTCCGCAGTATAATTACTGTAGGGAACATAAAGAACTAAAATGTAAAACGTAAGCAAACATTTCAACAATAAAAAAAAATTATTAATAGTGAATAGTTGAATTTTTTTTTTTAAAGTAATCACCACATATTATTGTCAAGGTTTATTTTAACGAAGTATATTTGCAACATTATTTTCTGGTAATTATGATGTCAAAAGTGTTACACTCATCAGAAAGTTTAAAACACGATATCCATGGACGTAATAACATTCTTTTACGTTATGATTACGTGGTTCTTTAATTTCGTAGGTGCAAGAGAAAATAACTTACGTAAAACTAAATCAGTTTTCCTATAGAGCAAGGAATTCAGTACAAGCAGCTTAATCTATATCAATTACCGTTTATGTTGCTATCTCGCTCTGCTGATTCCTTATATGTTAATTTGCATAATTCGAATTAAAGTCCAAGTTTTCTGGTCTTCAAACCCTGAAAAGGTCTGCCAATATGATGTGTCGTCATGATGATAGATTATATAGATAGATATGTTTTTTCAAGAACCGGGAGATCGTAAGAGAGTCTGGCTGCCTATATTTCTATGATTGTTAATATCAGTCATAACGTACCTACTGATGTACTGATATCACTGTAGACTTGAACGACACCAAATAAATGAATACATATGTTACTATCACCCAACACATAAATTTGGATTTTAGCTTCAGCGAAGCTGTGTATTTAAACAGTTTTACACTATTTCGAAGCTTCCGAAGCTATGAGGTTCAAAGTTCACGAGCTCAGAGAAGACATTGGTATTTGTAATTATGACATACACATTTTAGCCAAATAGTCGTAAATATATATATAAGTATATCGTTCATTATATATAAAATATATTGTATATATGTTCAAAAGCGATTAAAATACTTTGCAAGAAACAAAATTCCTTGAGAAAATACTTCATTGTGTCAGAAAGCTGATTAAATTTAATTTTAGTCGAGAGTAAAATCCTCTCAAGAAGTATAATTGAATGAGTGGGAGTAAAATGCAGTTTTAAGTTTCTCGGCGTTTCATAACGCCAGCACTGCGGTCATCAGTTTCTTGCGCAGAATTGCCGGCAAACGAAGCAAAGGCTTCTCCTCGAGTCTGATAGGACGGTATAGCCCTCCTTGCTGCCTTTCATCTGGCCACCCCATGGGGGCCAGCCCAACCGCCGAGCTGCTCAAGAAAAGATGTAATTGCCCAGCGCCCACGCAGCCAGAATACACTGTAATTATGTTCCACTGCCCCGCTTCTTTGCCAACTTATCCTTNTGGGGGCCAGCCCAACCGCCGAGCTGCTCAAGAAAAGATGTAATTGCCCAGCGCCCACGCAGCCAGAATACACTGTAATTATGTTCCACTGCCCCGCTTCTTTGCCAACTTATCCTTTCATTCCTCTCTAAGGACCTATTCATCCGCTACATGATTTCGAGGACCTCTTAAGCTGTAACTGCTTCACCGTTTTCTCTCTCGACTTCGCTTTTTATTGCTTCAAGCGAAGCACTTCTCTGCTCAATAACGGGATTTGGTGTTGGAATCAGGAAAATAGTTGAGGGAGAACGTTGTTTTCAGCGTTTTGATTTTATGAAGAAAATGATACTACAAATACTTCGATGCTCCTATTAAAGACAAAATAATCCGGAAGCACCTTTACTTGAGGATAATTTTAATACTACATGTGATATTGTGTTTTTAATTAAAATTTTTCTCCATAGNTTTCATTCCTCTCTAAGGACCTATTCATCCGCTACATGATTTCGAGGACCTCTTAAGCTGTAACTGCTTCACCGTTTCCTCTCTCGACTTCGCTTTTTATTGCTTCAAGCGAAGCACTTCTCTGCTCAATAACGGGATTTGGTGTTGGAATCAGGAAAATAGTTGAGGGAGAACGTTATTTTCAGCGTTTTGATTTTATGAATAAAATGATATTGCAAATACTTTGATGCTCCTATTAAAGACAAAATAATCCGGAAGCACCTTTGCTTGAGGATAATTTTAATACTACATGTGATATTGTGTTTTTAATTTTAATTTTTCTCCATAGTTAAACACGAAGACTCAGAATGCTTATAAATATGTGGCAGTAATTCATATACTTATTTGGAAAAATAGGTACAATGTTGGGACCTCTTCGGATGACTCTTTCCTCTCTTCAGTTTAATTCCTTTCCTTTACAACGCCTTTGCAATCCACACTTTCTCTTTTTGGTTACTTTCATATTACGGTCTGATGTTTCCACATTTTTGAGCTAGAGACATGGTACTTCAAGCAGAGTTATTCCCCTTCCAGTCCATTATGCGTCGTATAACATTGCAATGGGATTAACGTCATTCCTTTTCTCAAGAAACTGGGGCCATTTCGTGATTTAGCTGCCGTGTTCTACGGAATTAATGCTAACACAAGATTAAAATAAATAGCCAAGAGGCAGTGGATTGTATTTTCTTTCAAATTGTCTTCCAGAAAAAATAGTTGTGATATGTATTTGTACTTCTTACTTGGAGTAAATAAAACACTGAATTTCTCCGACTCTATGTCCCACTGTTATTTAACAGTCATTATAATTTTTGAACTTATTGATTTTCTGTTTTTTATTTACTGTACGGGTTAGCATTTTTCTTACTGATTCCTCACAAAATTTTACGCATACACACAAAGACCTATTTTTTTTTCACCTTTTCCAGATAATCTCCTCCACTTTGTGATGGTTTTAAGGTGGAAAAACCAGCAAGTGCACAGTTTCATATGTTCGCCAGTCCCAAAGAGTTAACGGTTTGGATACAGAAGTAATACTTGACATATAAGTTTATTATCTTCCACAGCACCTGCTTTTAAATAATAAAATATGCGTCAAGCAAGTAACACTGATCTCGGCATATACATTACGAAGCTTTCAAAATCATGCTTTAATTGTAATATTTTTTTCCGGAGGATTTATTAGGTAGACCTCTATATCGTTTACGAACAAACTTACGTTTACTGATGATTGTTAAGACACACACATGTTGTCTCTCACAATGTACAATTTTCAGCTTTCCAAAAACTCCAGNCGTTTACTGATGATTGTTAAGACACACACATGTTGTCTCTCACAATGTACAATTTTCAGCTTTCCAAAAACTCCAGGTGCAAACTGTTGGGCAATATAACAGCATGCAACATGTGTGAAGCATGATTACCAGTCATTTGAGAATTTCTGAATTTAGGAAATCAATATTTTACTCATTCTGTACACTACTCGGCACAATTATCTAATAAATATTTCCTCCAGTACATGACCAGTAACTCGCCACATAATAATAATAATAAATTTTTTGTACAAGTTGCTTCCAAATACTGCGTGCCATTCCTTCAGTCATCCGCTTGTGAGTACATGAGCAGATATAGGCATATTTAGTAAATATATCTTCCAGCAATATATACGGACCATTAGGGATGCAGCAAGGAAAACAGGTTCATGTCCACCTCCTCAGCTTCCCGCTCTAATATTCACGTAAATTATTTTAACTGAAAGCTCTAATTAGGAAGTTTCAAGTCAGAAATGACATGTATATAAGAAATGCTTGTGATGCTTAACCAGGGTTACTCAATTTTAATCGTTAAGAATATATTTTCTTATAAGAAATGTGAGAAGCATATCGACTTATATTTTCCAAACATTTCAACCCAGTAGTGGTTGGTGTCCCACTGCTATTTAAACAACTCGGCATTTGAACCGAGTAGCTGTTGGTGGTTGGCTGCTATTTAAAACAACCCTGCACTAGAACCAAGTGTGTCTGGTAGGCCACAGAGTTAGTAAGTACAAAGAGTCAAAACTGCATGGCGTTTATTTTTATGCGGGTGTACCAATTCTCTGATTGGCTGAACGAGGCTCTTGGAACGGGCCTTGGGTCTGATTGGCTGCAGAAGGTTGCCAGTTTGGCTGGACTGCCGGCTGGCGAGTACGTTACCACACGCTGATTGGCGAACAGCGTTCCAACATTTTGCTGGTCAGCGATGCCATTTTTCTGGCGTGTGCGGCTGGAGTTAGCCTCTCATTACGGTCAGTCTCACCCAAGCCTGTATGAATTGTGTGTGGGGGGGGGGTTGACCCGGCCTGGGCTAAGTTTAGGTTCCCTCCCCCCACCCCCTAAAACAGCTCAAGCTGACTGAAATATCAAGATGTAAGTAGCACACCCAAGGAGTGTTTCATCTGATGCAGTGTCTTCACTGCGAAGCTATGAATTTTTCTTGACAATTTCTGGCCTGTGGTTATCTCGTTCTTAAAGTAAATAAGTAATTTTCGATACGCGGATGGGCACAGTAAATACCTTTTCCAGTTTTCTTCTATAAAATTTATGTTTCGCGGTGCTGGGAAAAAGGCATGTAAATGGTTACGTGATACACCGGCGTAAAGTTTTTCGTCTTGTTAATGCAAAATAATTTTTCTTTGCTATGTGAGAAGCATTTCCATATTCATGTCATGGAACTTTATCCATCTTTGCCCAGGTGATTTCTTTTTCACATTCGGGGAAAATTAATGTATTCATTATGTTATTTTAATCTTATGCACACACACGTACACGTGTACGGTAATTTTCCTTTACATGTAAATATTATTTGCTTCCCTTACATCTATGGAGGTTTCACCTCAGTTTTTTACAGCGATACTTCCACAGTATAAAGTTGATTTTGCGATTGCGAATGAAATTATCAGCTCTTAATTTGTGCTACCAACACTGTAAACTTTTTTTTTTTTTTTTTTTTTTTTNAGGTACTTCTACTCTTGCTGAAAACGCACCGGATGTAAAATATGTGGTTGATCTGAGAAATACTAATACCCGGCAGGTCAGGGACAGTAAATATTATCGTTAATATACATTTCTCTTTCCTACCAGAACCGACGGAAGTAGTCGTGAAAGGAGAGCGCGCATCAGTCAGTGGTTTAGCAATGGCTTCTCTATGATTGTGTATACGATTGTGTTTTGTGCTAAATGTGTTTTACGGCATGCAACATGGACAGATAGGAAAACAGGATGTGGTATAACGATGCAAAACAAGCTTTCATTTTTGTAGTGTTTCGCTCCTGGAAGGATGCTACAGCAGCGTTTGCATGTCATCAAAAGAGTTCATTCCACAAGAAATGTTTGCAGCCGATATTAAGTAGATAAAATTCTTTTCCGATTTATTTTCAAATATCAGAGGCTCATATGGGAAAGCAACGAAAAGCTTAAATGTGCTTATTTGATATTATTAGCTCTATAAGTTGTATAGTGAGATCTGCAAGTACTGCACGAGGTCACCAAAGTGACACTAGGAATCATGCAATGCTCTTACAAGAGAGAAAATCAGAAATTGAGGAACCTGAGTTGTGACTTAAAAATTTTGACCACTCCCTGAGTCCTGAGATACAGAACGAAATAATCGAGATAAGGGCTTACAAGGTTATGCGTGAAATTATAGAAGAAATTAAAATTGCTCCATGGTTCTCTGTTGTGGATATCGCACTACTGATTTTGCTTGTCAGGAGCAGTTCTCTGTAGCGAAAGAAGTATTTGTAGGATTATACAACCCTCACGGTAGCAAGGGGGCGACACTTGCTGCGGCCATTCAGGACATGCTTCTCCGGATGAATCTTCCAATTTCTGATCTCAGAGCACATTGCTTCGATGGAGCTGATAATATGTCTAGAAGAGAGAAAGTAGTTCAAAATATGTTAGAGAGACTTTAGTCAAAGTCTCTTTATGTACACTGCTCGAACCATGCACTTGACTTAGCCTTGCAACAAGTAGCACGCCAGAGGAGTGGGATTTGCGATGTACTCTGCACAGTCAAATATGGATCCAATGTAATCCTGGATTCAGCAAAAAGGAGAACAATCTACGAATATATTGTTCTGCCTCCTTGCAAAAGTGGAGCTGGGACGAAGACGTGGTCACTGCAAAACCAACTCAACTTCTTGCACTTTGTCCTACACGCTGGAGTGTCAGGGCAAATTCACTATTAAGGTTCAAGAAAGAATACAAGAGATTTCCAAGAACTTTGGAAGCTATCAATGGTGAAAACGGAGCGATTTCTGATGAGAGGAAGTCTGCTATCCATGGGTGGATTGGCAGGTTGAGAAAATTTGAAACACTCTTATTTTTGAATTTAAGTATCGAGGTGTTTAGTCCTTGCGAAGAACTGGCACGGTGTCTTCATAATCACAATATCACTGCTTCGGGTGCAAAACATTCTGCTCTGTTGGTGATTAGAAAATTGGAAGAGTTGAGAACACAAATAGATTTCAACAGCATATACGAGTAGACCAATGAAACTGCCGAAGAGCTTGAGTTGGATGTTCCATTGGAAACCAAACAGAAAAGGTTGCCACAGTGCTACGACCATGCATACAGGACAGAGCCATTATCTAAAATGCAGGCGAAATACAGTCTTATACCATAGTACTACCAAATATTAGATCTCCTTAAGAACAAGTTGTTGGCAATATTTGAGCAGAGTGGGGCTGGGACAACAATCTGAATACAAAAGACTCATCATGGATTCACTTCAGGCAAATGTACCTACTCAAGATCAATTAAGCATTAGACTTGGTGTCTTTGCCGAAGAATTCAATTTAGACAGTCTCCTTAGACAGTTGTAACTTCTGAAGAATTTCCCTGGAAATGTCCCAGACACATGTGCAGTATTTGCTGAAAAGTTGGGTAAAGAGAGTGAAACGACACATTATTAGTTCCACCAACTAACCCGACTCATGGTATATTCTGTACCATATAAGAAGGCCACTTTTTGACAGCTCAACGAATGTAGCGCCACTGTTTACATCTGACTACGTATCCTTCCGCCATCAGCTGGTTCGTCAAGTCGGGGCTGTATTTTTTATCAACACGCTGTCAGCTAATCCACTTCTCATTGTACTGTAATGCTAAACAAATTTTAAGATATTTTAAGACTGACATCTGTCAAAAAAATATAAGTAGGTTATAAAGTTAAAAATATAAAATGTTGCAAATACGTAATTAGATATTTGATAACTCTTTTTTAATTTGTCCGAGATAGTGAATTTGGGTTAATATTTGCGAGACGGTCTGTTGTATCTATTATTACACTTTGGACGTTATAGCTAATATATTCGAGTTGGAAATATGTGAAGTGGAATAACGTTAGAATTGCTTAAAAACTATTCACGCGTCTCTCACTTTCTACGGAAACAAGGAGATGGGTTTCTAGAGAACAATATGGCGTATAATTTACGTAGACAAACGATTACCGGCCGAATATAAATGACTTGTACTCCAAATCGTTGTAGATGAAATATATGTTACTTTAAAAATTATGCAGAGCTCGTGGAAAAATATAACTATTGGCATATGTTTGTAAATTCGTTATATATCGCGCAAGAAAGAGGTTCATTTCTGGCTGGTAATAGCTCGCAGAATATCCGATAGATAGCGCGCAGCACGTCACGGCGACGTTTTGAGTAACTCTCTTTATGGCCAAGAGATAGCGTATCTTTTAAAGTTGATAATTCTTATGTTACGGGCTGGAAATATATTTAAAATTCGTGTCGTTTCGTCAAATTATTAGAAAAAATAATTCAACAATATTATGCAATATTTCTGTATGCTTTTGGAATTAATATCATGGACGTGTTGAAAGCAAGGTTTGAGATGGATGATACGACGTGAAAAACCTTTCTGAAGTTAGCACAACTTCAGAAAACTTTTCCACGTCGTATCGTTTTATTGTACATTTCATTTTGAACACTTAAAAATAACTAGGCCTACATTATCACGAAGTTTAGTTTTTAACGCTAACAACCATTGTTTTGTGACCTCGTAAAATAAAATGTATTAATAAATCTACGAACTCTTTCTTATCCGCGCATTTTGTGCTTTTCTGATGTGCATTGGCAGTGCACTCAGAATAGCCAACGTAATTTTAACTTTTGTTCGTTCGTGCATCAGCTGATACAGGATTTTGTAAATGGCGCTTTGTTTGTTTCGTAAACATTACGTTGCCACTCACTGACTGTCAGAAAGTGGCCTTCTTATACGGTATGGACTTTACTCACTATGAATGTGCCTGCTACATCCGCATCCGCAGAGCGTTCCTTCAGTGTACTTCATCGTTTGAAGACATAGTTGCGCTCTTCAGTGACCCAAAGACGTCTCACTCATTTGGCTTTACTGCATATACATAACTCCATCAATAGACATCAAGTCAGTTATTAATAATGCGTCTGCCATACGGAACAGAGAAAGAGAGATTTTGGAAAAGTTTAAGTCGTATTGATACTCACCAAAACAAGAATCATTGTTTGTGACTGACCCGAAAAGTTTGTGTTGTGTTTTGCGAAAGCTATTCTTCATAATTATTTAGTTTTAGTAGTTTAAGTGTGTGCCATGTAATAATTCTCTAAATTGCACCAGCATTAAATATCCCGTTTCCAGAAGATCTGTAGTAGTCAACGAAAGAATTAGAATGTTTTAAAATTCTTTTTTGAAAATATTTATGGATTGTATATTCAATAAGTAGGGACATTAAAAAAAAAAGTTTTAATAGTAATACATTGCGAAACAAAAAAATACTGGACCAGGGAGTTTAATTACTATTATCTAATAAGAAACAAGAAATGTATTATTATATTAATGCTCTGTATGTAATTACACCTAACCAACAATAGAAAAACTGTGTCTCTGACCTAAGATAGCACTCAGCAGTAAGAAGTTAGCATTCTTACTCGACAACAAAATTACGAGGGTGAGAATGTCACCATTCCTTCAGAAAAAAGTATTTTTGTCATTTGTGTGATATCTGAAGCAAGTTCTACTGTTTTACTGATTTTGCCATGTTAATATGTGAATGTTTTTTTTTAATCCACGCAGAATAACGTGTAATAATAATTGCTTTGTTTTCCCTATGTCACATCAGTTCCGTTATAAGATGTAGAAATAAATTTTATAAATAAACGTGTTTCGATTAAGGCGCTATCATACATGGATATGCGTATTTTAAACGCAGTATATTGTTTCTCCTGATTGATATTACAATAATACTGATTTTGAGTGGACAAAGCTCCAGGTTCGATAAAAGTTTATATGTACTCTCTAAAACCAATTTTATCTTAAAAAATATTACAAATTCTATCAGCAGTATATTCTATGTTTAGGTACGAAAAATGTTTAAATAGCACCACCATTTTGCACCTTGAAATCCAATTTTTTTTCCGGGGGAGGAGCCCCGGACCACCCGCTTTATTGGAGAGATCGGTAATCACTGCTTTTCCCCCCGCATGAAATAGTTGCTTCCTGCGCGCCTGGTCACGCCTTAGGTTTGTAATGCTATCTGGTTATCCATCTCCGTTTCCACGTCGATGCTGCTTAGGTTCAGCATTTCCATTATATCAGCTCTTCTCTTCTCCATACAATAGATTAACATCTTCATTAGTATTGCAGCATAAATACATTTTAACCAAGTATCATTTTCTATTGGGAAACACCGGCGAAGGCAGTAAGCACACCTCTCCACTTCACGTGTACTATTGAACCAACCTAACGAGCAACTGATATTGTTCATACGAAAATATTATTGGGTTAGGTCGTGCTTACAATTTGGTTAACTTGTTTACGATTAATTAACACTCTGAGATGAACACGCGGTTATTTTGACAAAATAAACATCATACATTATTTTTGGGAGCGGAGTTTGCCACACTGATGGCCTAAGCGTGACATTTTGAATATATACGAGCGCATTTTTTGGCGAGTTCAGGTGTAGAAAAGGATGTTGCGAGGTACCTATAAATGTGTAAATGTAATATAATGTGAGCGGAACAATGCAATAAAATATGATTTGAACGTAATTTACAAACAAAGAATGGAACATGACTTCTAAGAGTTATAAAATATGTATTCGTCATTTATGGGTGAAATTATTTTGTTTAAATGCATATGTCGTTCATAAGCAATGTCCCAGCGTTCCATCAAAGTTGCAGTACCTAATCTTTAGTGAAACGGTGATATAAAAACTCATGATAGAAATCTGGATAGTTACTAATTAAATTTTGATATTGTGTAAATTCGTGGTAACTGCACCAACACAACGATCAGACATGGTTTTCGTGCAGAATGTTTTGTGTTCAACGAACATTTAAATCATGCTACTGTTTCCTGTTTGATATTGAAAATTTTTTTACGATACCCTTTTCATACGTGATATACTAATGACAAATTTGTTTGTTTGACATTACGTTATTGCATTTCTACACATTCTGAAAATAACTTATGGTATCTTAACATCGCAACTATCATTGTTATGCAAATAACTGAGGAACACGTTGACATATTTACGTCGCACGTGGCTCAAACGTGACATCCTTTTGCCAGTTAATGTTTTGTACTCTAATATAAGTACAAAAGGGATTGAAATAAGTTTTTATGTTTACTTGCAGTTCATGACTATCAAATTCTTATCATTCGTCTGTTTTATATATTAAATATCCCTTAAATAATTGTCCGCTAAAATAACTATAATTCTTCCAGCTATAAGGATCCTTTGTGTGCCATTTACCAAAAATAGCACAGCATCATGCCTATTACCAGCAGTACACCTTGCGTTGCTTACTTGCAATTCCACAGTTACTTGAACGTATAGATGGAGAGGGTATATTAGTTAATGAACTGAACTGGGATGCAAAGCAATGAGGGACAACAACTAGTATAATTGTCTATGCTGGCCTGGTATCTGGTAGGGCATGAAAACTGTTTACGTAAATAATATTTAACAAGTCACATGTGAGCCAATTTAGTATTACTAACATAACAGCAAATTTAAACTTTCTACGTATAATCAATTTTGTGCTCTTCCTGATTAAAGTACTTTTAACCTACAAGGCCTTTTCCCGCCAAATTTGTGCCGCTAAATGTGTACAGCAAAACAATGTAACGTGAATAAATACCGAAACAAAAACCTTGCACCTTTCAGAACCAGATTTTACCCCAAAAAGCAAAAGTAGGTTGACCCACCTATGCAGATATGGATGTACACGAGTAGCCCACCTGCGGTTGTCATAATCAGTCAGCCGCTGTAATGCACCCGCAGATACACGTGCCCTGCACGATGCCTCTCGACTGTTGTGTGCACATGGCCACATCTGGGCCACCGTTCAGGGAACTTTCCAAGTAGGAAGATGCAATCTGCCCATAATCAGTCGGATTACGCGTAGCCAACTGTTCCTCAAGCATGCAGGAACAATTAGTGAGTCATGAGTGGCAGCAGTGGCCCGCTGGCTTACTGCTTCTCGCCAGCCATAAGTTAACCAACTTTCGTCAGCCAACTGTTGGCAAGCAACTTGTAGCCCTGCTATTGGCCACTTGTGCCCCACTTAAAAGCATCACTTTCACAAACTAAAAATAATTCGGTTTCACCCATATAAACTTCGCTTATTTCCGCTCTTCATGTATGTCATATTTAGTATTACTTAAAAATTGGTTTACTATTATTATTATATAAAAAAAAAGATGGATTCGATTTTACAACTTCACTTCACAGCCTTGAACTCTACCAACTACGCTAAAAAGTATTCGTTGAGCCTGGTTTGAGAAAATCGGAAAACTCTGCTCAGAAAAATCTTACGTAAACATTGCTGTATACACAAAGTATGTTACATCACAAGTCAGTAAGGGTCTTTTTTTGTAAATTTGTTTAAAAGACTAGAATTTTAATTCCGGGCTGCTCTCAGGTGGTATTAAAATGCAAAATAAACAACTTTTTTTACATGTAATGCTATGCAGGTTTCCAGTCAAGAAATAATTCTTTTTCTATTACTAGTCATGTCAAATTATAATTTTACTTCAAATATGCCTACATGAAATTTGGAAAAAATTTCCTTCATTCCCTTATGCTTTTTGCTATATTACAACAAATTATAGGTGGCATGGTCCATGAAATTGTCGTTAANGCCATAAATGGTCCATGAAATTGTCGTTAATGTGTCCATAGCAGTAAAAATTGGCATGCCATAAATGGCCTTTTAAAATGTTGCTAATATTTTCCCAGCAGTAAGTAAGAGCACTTTGTCTGCCGTCTGGTTGCGGGGCTTCCATTGCATTCTAATAATCATTGCAATAGAAGTGGCCGACATATAGAATATTGAAAAATAGGTAATGTAACTTTCATTTATATGAGGTGATTTTCAACCATTTACAAAATGTTGACAGTCATAAATGCGAACTTTGCCACCACTGCTAACAATTGGTCACTGTTACTGCTTGTTGTTTGCTACTTGGGATTCACTTATAGTATTCACTTTCCTAGTGAATAAACATAATTAATGATAGTTTTCAATTCGTGAATTAATTTTGATTAATTTTTACACTAAATGTTAGAATGGCAAAATTATCTCATTTGTTAGGGTGAGAGATTTGAGGGGAACTCTTAACAACAAGGTCTTGAGAGCGGATAAGGGTGAAATTAGGTGAGGCTGGAGCAGCGTCGGAATGAAAATGTGAGGGAAATGGGAGACCCCGAGAAAACCCGCTGACTAGCGGCATCGTCCGGCACGATTCTCACTTGCAAAAATTCGGGAGTGAGACGGTTCGGGATTGAACCCAGTTCACGTTGATAGGAGGCGAGCACTCTAACCGCTCAGCCCCTTGGCCCAAATTTAATTGGACAAGCAGGTGTTTCATTAATACAAATTCCAAAACATAAGCTGGTAACACTATTTAAATCACCNCCAAAACATAAGCTGGTAACACTATTTAAATCACCGGTTTTGGTAGAAAATAAATTTTCATATATATATATATATATATATATAAATAAAAAGGATGATTCTAAAATCATGGGACAAATATTGAGGGGTGGTAGAGCTCACTAAAACCAACAATTATTTATAGGAATATATGGGCGGAAGTGACGCATTGAGGCACAAACACAAAAAGCATAACACATTAACGGAAACATAAAATGTTCATTAGCAGCATACTTAACGAGTAGTTCCGTAGAGAAAATGTTAAAACAGTTNGAGGCGAGCACTCTAACCGCTCAGCCCCTTGGCCCAAATTTAATTGGACAAGCAGGTGTTTCATTAATACAAATTCGAAAACATAAGCTGGTAACACTATTTAAATCACCGGTTTTGGTAGAAAATAAATTTTCATATATATATATATATATATATATATAAACAGGATGATTCTAAAATCATGGGACAAATATTGAGGGGTGGTAGAGCTCACTAAAAAAAACAATTATTTATAGGAATATATGGGTGGAAGTGACGCATTGAGGCACAAACACAAAAAGCATAACACATTAACGGAAACATAAAATGTTCATTAGCAGCATACGTAACGAGTGATTCCGCACAGAAAATGTTAAAACAGTTGCTGGAAATGCATCCACCAACAGTCACGCATGCTTGGCGACCTCTACATATGGCGTGATTGGCTTATAATTGTGGCGATAGTTGAGGGCAGTCAAACGGTGCGCCAGTGACCTGCTGCATCAGCATCAGAATCACTCCACCGACGCTTCCAAGCTTGCATTACTGTCGGCGGTAGCAATGTTGAACAATTATTATAAACATTGCTGTAAAAAGGCATTTAGCGGCGACGTTGTAAAAAAACACTGTGTTACATTTCATGTGTTATTTGTGTTTTTGTGCCTCAACGCGTCACTCCCGCCCATATATTCCTATAAAATAATTGTTGGTTTTAGCGAGCTCTATCACCTCTCAATGTTTGTCCCGTGATTTTAGAATCATCCTGTATATGGGAGTAGGAAATAAATTTATGNAATCACTCCACCGACGCTTCCAAGCTTGCATTACTGTCGGCGGTAGCAATGTTGAACAATTATTATAAACATTGCTAAAAAAAGGCATTTAGCGGCGACGTTGTAAAAAAACACTGTGTTACATTTCATGTGTTATTTGTGTTTTTGTGCCTCAACGCGTCACTCCCGCCCATATATTCCTATAAAATAATTGTTGGTTTTAGCAAGCTCTATCACCTCTCAATGTTTGTCCCGTGATTTTAGAATCATCCTGTATATGGGAGTAGGAAATAAATTTATGNGAGCTCTATCACCTCTCAATGTTTGTCCCGTGATTTTAGAATCATCCTGTATATGGGAGTAGGAAATAAATTTATGCAAAATTTTGAAATAATTTCCTGTGGCAATTACTAGGTTTAACAATTCTCGTGTTGTCACTTTATACTGCCCCGTTGGATTTGTAAATGCCGGAAATACGAAGTTCATAAATATGATAACTAATGCAATTTGATCTGACGTTAATATGCAAGGAGGTTGTCGGGAATCGGTTGATTTCGGCTTTGTTAGCGCTGGAGGCTTCCATCGAAGCTCTTTATAACCTTTTATTATGCGCCTGACGTCTTCTAAGTTATTTGAGAAATTACGGCTTCCAGTTTGAATACAAAATTGAATACTTGAAGTGAAAGCTCAGACTGCGCACCTCTTTTGTTTTCTGAGATGCTAAAAGAAGTCAATAATTTCCGTGACTTTTTTTTTTTTGGCGTTTGCTGAAATGCATGTGTTTTCGATAGCGTCGAAATAAAAATCTAATGTTGCAGCAGAAAAAAAANTTTTTTGGCGTTTGCTGAAATGCATGTGTTTTCGATAGCGTCGAAATAAAAATCTAATGTTGCAGCAGAAAAAAAAATGCTCATTAAGCCATATATTTTTACAGTTTGTGTCGTAGTAAAATTTGTAATGTTGTGACGCAGTTAATCAATTTTAACCAATTTCAAAGTTTTATATTAGTATAATACAAATATAATGTAAACGTATTNTTGTGACGCAGTTAATCAATTTTAACCAATTTCAAAGTTTTATATTAGTATAATACAAATATAATGTAAACGTATTAATGTTAATAAAGACTGTTAGTGATGTTGGCGATACCAAATGTTGTATTACTCTAAAAATAAAGGAGGTTATTGTGTTATGTAGACATTAAAGTAATGTCCAGCCAATACCAGAATACACTGACTCAACATTGTAACATGGCGGATACTAGTGAATTGCGAAAACCTCGTAAAATGAAACCGCTGTATTTAAATTTTAAACCATGGACTGAGAACTGGCTGTTACTTAGATCAGATTTCAAACCTGGCACTGGAGTTTAGGTGTGCCAAATATGCACATATTTCTAGAGAGTAAAGTATTTCTACATAACGGAAGAGTACTGCAATTTGTCGTTATATTTTGTAGAATACCCACAATGCAAAGTGCAGTAGTGGGTTGAGAGATTTGGGCGACTAGTGACAGCGAGGTCTTCAGAGCCGATGAAGGCGAAGAGAAGTGAGTATGGAGCAGCGCCGGAATGAAAGGGCGGGGAAAACGGGAGTTCCCTAAGAAAACTCGCCGACCAGCGGCATCATCCGACACGACTCCCACATGCGAAAATCCGGGAGTGGCCCGACCGGGGATGGAACCCGATTCGCCTTGGTGGGGAGCAAGCAGGCTAACCATTTAGCCACTACGGATCCTATGATGTGCAGTAAGATGTGTTTAAATAGAGCAGTTAGTAAGACATACAAATTGTAAATTTCCGTGCACACAATGCATGCATTTGATTTTCCCACATGCCTTATTTATTTTTTCTTCATAGGTAACATTTATTTTTGTGGCAAACAAAGTGTAATTAACTCATACCACATCGGAATGGTCTTTTTAAACTAAATAAATACAAGAAAATATTTAACACACGTCTTAACATGAATTGAACAGGAAATTTGTTTTGCCGCAACATAAACATTGCCTTAATGTTGACAGTACAGTAAGGAGGTGACATAATTACAAAAGTATTCAATATAATATTTTCATTAATAGCTTAAGAGCAGTGGCGTGTGGTATAATGTTGCAAGGTAAGCTGGTGTTTGATCAGTGCTGTACACACACACGGCGCACGCAGCAGGAACCAGTAACCAAAGTGTAGCTGGGAGAAACTGAAAGTACTGCGGCCACTCACGAGAGAGTGGCGTGCCACCCATTACACACGTACTGTGCCGTCAAAAGCACCAATACGTTTAAGTGTCCGATGTACAAACTAGAAACTGATTAGGTATAGCACAGAGAAAAACTTAGCTTATAATGCAACAGTTCACCACACGCCGCTGCTTAACAGTATATTACATTAGAATCAACATTAGTTACTAGTGACCCATAGATAGCAAAAGATTACTGTACTTGTAACATTAATACTGTTGGCACAACTTTAGAATTTTATCTATGTAAAGAGCACATTAGAAGAAATAAAAAAACTGAGTAAGTGATTCAGGCAATAGAGTTTACAATGTGTCATTAACACAATTGGTTTTTACAAAACGGGAATTAAAAAAATAATAACTTATTTGAAACGCGTGGACAATTTTGGCTCAGTTTCTAATTCAAGTGTTTTAACTTGATTTATTTTGCTACACAATAGTTTGTTTCTCAAAAAAAATGTTGTCATTCTCGTGCTTTGGCATACAAAAGAAAATTAGAATATATACATATATATATATACACACACATAAAGTGAAAATAAAAGCTACAAAGAAATAAAATGTATTTACATTCAAATACTCTGTAATGAAAAAGTTTGAATATTGTCAAATACCCGAATATTCGTTACGCTGTACAAATTTTCTGAATTTTCTAAATTGTTTATAACGTCTATGCAAGCATGTAAGTCCATAATAATAATGACTAATGACAAAAAAAGGTGTATTTAATTAGCGAGTGTGCGAATTACTTTAAACGACGCAACTTTTAAATAGTGAGGTGACGCTCCGAAGTGTGACACCGCTCGGTTACCTCACTGAAGAGGTGCAATGACAGACTNACTTTTAAATAGTGAGGTGACGCTCCGAAGTGTGACACCGCTCGGTTACCTCACTGAAGAGGTGCAATGACAGACTCTCGTTGGGCATACGGTTACCTCACTGAAGAGGTGCAATGACAGACTGTCGTTGGGCATACGGTTACCTCACTGAAGAGGTGCAATGACAGACTGTCGTTGGGCATACGGTTACCTCACTGAAGAGGTGCAATGACAGACTCTCGTTGGGCATAATGCCATTTCAGCAGATTCGTCTGTCATGATACAACGAAATTTTGTAAATCTAGAATGCGCCGAAACATGCATGTACGTACGTGTATGTGTGTTTAATATTATTCATCATTCTCTAATTTACACAAATCGCTGGACATCTGTGAAATATTTTTCTGCAGAAACATTTCTTGCTGCAAAAACCAATTTATTTCACAAAATATGAAAAATTTGGGTGTGTGTTACGTTATACCATCTTTAAGACACCACATGGCTCAAACGGGTGTAATTTGGTTAATATTACGGACTGCTTTTGAAAAACTATCCTTTGGTATATTAAGTTTTTAGCCTACTTTCCAAGGAAAAGAAAGACTTATTATGATATCACTTTCCTGTCTGCGTGTAAGTGTGAATGAGTGTGTTTGTGTGTGTATGTCTGCACCTGTATGCAGCCTGTGCATATGTATGTCCCCCTATCAATTTTGTACACTTCAACCGAATTCACCAAACTATAATACAAAATATAATACTTGGTAAGGACACCTGCCATTTATAATTTTCGATCACATCGGGCACTTACATTCAAAATGACTAGTAAGTTTGTTTTAAAGACAAAGTGAACAAAAATTTCTTGATAGTTTAAAATGTGGCTTTGGAGGAGAATAGAGAAGATAAAGTGGGGAGGTCGAGCAAATAACAAAAAAGTCTTACGTGATTATACAAAAGAAGGCAACTTTAATGGGAAATATAATGTAAAGTAATGGACTGATATTATTGAAGCCAAGTTTGAAGGAAAGAGAGGACTGGGAAAATGACGGATGCAGATAATCGCCAGTCTTAAGCAGAAAAGGAAGATGGAGTTCTAAGACCTAAAGCAAGAAACTGCAAACAGCAAAAAATGGCGAACACTTTTTGGGCAAAGGGTGAGTCAACGCAAAACTTAATAAGAAGCTGGGAGAAGATAAATCTATAAAAACACTTCAAAAACCATTTTCAACACACAGATCTTCAGAGATGGATACGGAGCAGCGCTGGAAAGCGAAAATACAGTGAATGATCTCGCCAGGAATCGAACCGGTTCACGTTAGTGGAAGACGAGCGCTGTAGCAACTACACCAATTACTACCCTAGCCGCAAACATTACGATTTAACCACAATTAAGTAAATTTTTTGTAAAAGTTTCTTATATTTAAGAAAACATGAAATTGAATAAATATACTTTGAGATATTTTAGCAACAAATTACAATCACATCACAATTATTAATGCCTAAGAATTTAAAGAAAGTTTTCCGATGTTATGATTATCAAAAATTTATATAAAGACGAATGTTCGGTAACGCCAACAGTACATTAAACAGTTAAAAATTACCCAACGAAAGCATAAAACACCGTATTTATGTCAGGTTATAGGTGGTGATCGTGATGTTAGGCCACTCAGAGTTATGTCATAAGTGCGTTGGATGACAGATTGGGCTAGAAGTGCACAATATGGTGACTGGCCAGGAATTGTGGGTGTGATAATGAAATCATGATCAGGGATGAGATGGTATCTGTTCATATCTGGTGATAAACAGTTCAAAAGTCTCGAGATCACAAGCAGGCACCAGACCCATAGAAGTATGCTTTTCATATTCAAGCAGAGGTTTTAGTCATAAATAATGTATATTATTATAAATACCATGCATTCACAACCGTTTCACCATACATTTTCACCCTTGCATAGCTAATTCATAAAAGGGAAGATCATATGCTTAGAGTATTCTAGGCTTTTCTTAACAAAAATGGCTATAACTTATATTTTATCATAACATTCGGAAGTGGGCTTTCATAGGGTTTTCCAAGTTTTATAAACTGCATTTTTTTTAAACTAATACGCGAAATTTTTTTTCCAGCAAAATTATACAGACCATGAACCCTTTTGTATTACACTCTTCTGAGAACAGACATGCCAACACTGTGTGAACTATGCTGGCAGACTCTACTAGTACAGTGTTTTGAAGAAGGTTGGAAGTGGCGTCTAACAAAAATTAAATCCAATACCTATGTAAAACAATTATACTTATATATGTTAGAAGTAGGTTGTAACACATCTACGTCACCGTCACAGCTACTAGACGAAGTGGCGTGTGCTTAGTGATGCGTGCACAGTTAGTAGGCCCCGCGCACGGCACTAGTGTTCGTGAGAAACCCTCTTCATGTTATGTAACCCCTCCGGTATACGTGTGACTGTATACACTCATACCTGTATATATATGTAGGAACATATGTGTGTGACAGATGAACACTCACAAACAGTACAGCAAAATTCAATAGTACAAAAACAATAAATATCACTAGGAAATCTATGTACTCCTAATGGAAATAATTTATTCAGCAGAAACGTTGTAAAAATTTGAAATTTAATTAGAATTCATCTAATTAAAATTAATTATCTCAGACTGGAAATATTTAATCAATAAGCAGACGTGATATAGTCTGTGGCCTCAGCAACACTAGCCCCTCTCGTGACTGAAGTGATCAATTTACTTTATCCCTGGCAATTAACATGTCAAACTTCCAGAAAAATATATTAATTAATTTGTCTCTTTGCTCCAGACTAGCTCATTGTTTTAAGAAGAAGTCTAATTATAGTTAAGCCGTAGTATAATTAAACATGGTTCAGTTGAACGTGGATCGAAAAGTTCGTCTCGGGTTCTTAATAAAAATAATTCTTTCAGATAGCTGCTGATAATTTGAAACGAATATTTATCGACGTTCTCGTAGTTGTTGGCTGTCTCGTTGTCGGCAGTCGCATCCCCCTGGACGCGGCAGGACCTCTCACCGCGGGCTTTCCTGTTCAGGCTGTCGGGCCTGCAGTACGAGTACATTCCAGCACACGTGGTAGTTCCAACTCATTAATATGGCAATACTAGCGGGTGGCGACCGATACACGCCTGCTTCTTCCTAAATCTTTCCTCGCATCTTCGTCTCCTTCGAGACAGCCTGCTTTCTGGTTCTAACTTGGACCCTTATAATTACAACTAAATGAAAACTCTGCGTGGCGAACCCACGTGAGTTAGCGTCCTGCCTTCTAACACCAAGATGGCTACAATATACCTTCAAACACACAATTAAATAGCGCCGTCTACAACTCACGAATCACGAGAGTGCTAGTGGCAAGAATTACTCATCTCGCAAATGGTTTCTCTAATAAATGTAATAGTAATTGATGTAACAATAAGAATAGGAATAAAGTGATGTCATTAACTGAATATAGGTGATGAGAAATATAATAATAGGTCTACATAACTTTTGAAAACACAAAATAAGCTGCCCAAATCACTCCACTCTACACCATTTTTATTAAATCCAACCGTTTTTTAATCACGTGTTTTTTTTACCGAACCTCTGCAACATACATCACGCGCCAGAGGCAGGTGTAACTCCTAATATTATGATCTCACAGCGAGGAACGCAAATATTTAAATCACCCTGAAAGCGTGTGTTGTAGTGTTATATTATCGCTTTGTCAGCACCAAAAATGGATTTGTCAATGAAAGAAATGAATGATTTATCGTAAAGGAAAAAATATAATTGTTTCGTACTTTTGCTGCTGCAAGGAACGTGAAAGTGCCGTGCCTGCAATCATTGGTTTGAATTTCTCCTTGGAGTATCTGAGTGTGGTAAAGCTAAATAAACTAAACTTGTACCAAAAACTGATACATAGGAAACGCAATATTTTTTAATTTCAATTAAGTAAGTAAAATTTTTTAAAATATACTTGTATGAAATGATTTGAATAGTTGATCATTTTCTAATATTTTGTGTAACATGGCAGTTGGTAGTTATAAAAATTTAGATTTTATTTGATGCAATCTATTTAATGTGCCGCAATGTTACCATATTCAAATTTCATACCACATATTAAGCAATTGCAGTCAAACGCTAGGTTATTTCCTGGTGCCACGGCAGTGGTCACATCGTTCGTTCGTGTATGATACCGTTCAGCGTATTTCTATATAGGCCTACATATGCGAAACTTTAATCAATATGTAGATGCCATGACACACTTTTGATACTTTTGTGTTTTAGGAATAAGGAAAACCAAATAACTCATTTAACTGAAACAGGTCTAGTGGTAAAAAAAAATATATGTGAAATTTACAGATTTTTTTGGCGTATTCAGCACTTATAAACGTAATTCATTGAACTAAAAGAAATGTCGCAAAGTTTTCCACCAGTTTCCAAGTGTGATAAAGATTAGAATTTTACGAATTTAAATTGTACACGCGTTTTCTCATAACAAAAAAAAAATAGGTTATTGATCTACGATATATCATTACGGTTAGTTATTAAGTTTTTATTGTTCCTACTACAAAAAATTGTAACTTTGACAGCTAATTACGCAAAAAAAATATGGAACTGAAAAAAATTGTTTTGCTAAATGGAAATCACACCACTCATAGAAAAAACAAAACTGAGCAGAACTGCACATGAGCATAACCAATTCTAGGANCCAGTTTCCAAGTGTGATAAAGATTAGAATTTTACGAATTTAAATTGTACACGCGTTTTCTCATAACAAAAAAAAATAGGTTATTGATCTACGATATATCATTACGGTTAGTTATTAAGTTTTTATTGTTCCTACTACAAAAAATTGTAACTTTGACAGCTAATTACGCAAAAAAAATATGGAACTGAAAAAAATTGTTTTANGCAAAAAAAATATGGAACTGAAAAAAATTGTTTTACTAAATGGAAATCACACCACTCATAGAAAAAACAAAACTGAGCAGAACTGCACATGAGCATAACCAATTCTAGGAATGATATCTAACAATCTTGTCGTCGTTTGATTTACCTTTTTACAACTGATAATGTAAACGATTTCTTATTAATGGTGCTTACCTCTTCGGGGTCGTCACCCTCACCTGCCGAAGGGTCCGGTAATAATTCCGTATCCCACTATTGAGGTTTCCCAATTTACCAGCAACAAATTTATAAAACATTAATATAATTATATATTAACAAATTATTTTTAAATGTTAAGCGAATAAGAATTTCTTTCAGACGCAACTTAAATCGTAGTTATCAGTCAATTTGTTTGTGTGTGTTCATTATTTTTCAATGAGTCTTGAATGCTGTAGAGTAAGTGTGCAGTGGTCCATTGCAAGCCACTCCACTTCTATAGCCTGCTCGCGGTTTCTTTACACTGTTTGAATCAAACCTTTGGAAAATCACCCCATGTATAACGTGTTTAGTTATTTCCTAATAATGTAATGTATCACAAGCATTTAATACCTCTGTTAATATAAAAGTATCTTATTTTTTGTCAAATTGAAGTAAAACTTATAATTAATATAAAAATTATAATATTTATTTTATAATTAACGTGAATGGAACAGTGAGAAAACATGTGTGTTGGTAGTACCAAGTAAGAAATAGTTCACATGCAAAACATTATTCCAACTGAGTGCACATGAATTCGGTGAGTGGTCCTTTAGTGTTATTTTATAGACTTAGTTGAGCTAAGTTTGTACGAAGTGGAGAAATATCCTGGAAGTAGAACTTTGGCAAGGCCTTGGAAAAGTGTGAAGTAACCGTGAATGGACTAAGCCTTAACACTCGTGGTTCAGAGAGAGACACTGTGAAAGGTACCACGAGCAGGGCGAAACTACCGTACTTTGCATGGTTCTGCAAGTGATTCTCTCTCTCGCATGAGCGGGCAGGTGAGCTGTCTTTTCCTACACACGTTTGCGGGCCGTTTCCCCCCTGCTAGATCAGCCACGACCAGTACAAGAACGATAGGAGCGAAATAGCGTCTCAAAGTTATCCACATCAAATCCGATTGCGAGAAAAACTAATCGAAAATTCTTATGCCAAGTGTCAAATACAGTCACAGACGCTGCAACGAACAAACTTTTCGTTCCAGTCTGTACTTGTTTCGGTATGCTACTCTGTCATATATCAGGACCAATGAAAATGCGTTTGTGATTGTCAGCAGCTGCTAATGATAAAAGTTGTTCACAGTAAACTGAGCGCTTTTGTATCTACTTGTATACGCATTGTTTTTTCTCTTACCATATGTAAAATTAACATTCCTATGAGACTTGTCACTTTACAAATGCTTCAGTCAAGAAGAACTGTTAAATAACTTAAAAAACTTATAGCCTACAAATGTTATACTTCTTATATTTATATGCAACAAAAAGACGGAAATCGGTATTCGCAAATATCCACTTAAAACGTTTAACTCAACGTTAAAACACGGAACTACTTTGTTTTGGCCGTTGCCAACTTTACTGAGCGCATGCCGGTCAGTGTACCTGTAAAAATGTGTGAATGCAAGAGCAGTGACACTTTTCAAAAGTTGATTTCAAAAGTGCTTAAACCACCGTGAACAGTTCATACCACGGTACATAGTCTCAGCACAACAACCAATAGTACATCTCATTCGCGGTTTCTTCACACTTTTCTGAAGGCAATTGAACAACTACTTTCAGGATATTCATCAGGCTTCATGCAAATAAAGCTTATCTAGGTCTACAAAGTCACACCAAAAAGTGTCTACGCACCGCATTCGTGCGCATTCACTTTAATAATATTCTATTTTCTCTCTGTTCTTGTCATTTATATGTAAAATTGAAATAAAATAAAAATTTTACTAAAAATTAAGATTTTTTATTTTATTTCATGCTATCACAAGGATAAAACGCTTGCGATACATAACATAACTAGGAAACAAACAAGCTCGTAATACGTGTGATTTTCCAAAGATTTGGTTCAAAAAGGGTTAATAAACCGTGAAAAGACTATATATCTGGTACACGCGAGGGACTTGAACTGGGCAATGCGTTCTGGCGTGTGCAGTGCAGACAACCAAAGCCACTTTCCATGCAAAGTTCCATATAAAGGGAACTGGGAGAAATCCTGCGTCTCGTTCGTTTCACAGCAGGACAATTTTCAATATTGACCGTACGCCGCGTAATATATAATAAGACGTCGCCTGATTANCAAAGCCACTTTCCATGCAAAGTTCCATATAAAGGGAACTGGGAGAAATCCTGCGTCTCGTTCGTTTCACAGCAGGAAAATTTTCACTATTGACCGTACGCCGCGTAATATATAATAAGACGTCGCCTGATTAAAAAAAGATAATTACAATAATATTTAAGTTTCTACGTGTTGCTGAAATCTAAAAATAACGTCGATATTGACATCTTAGTTAGGGAGGAAGAAATTCATATCATACATTTATGTATTAAGGAAGCGCCATTTTCGGTGGGGAAAATAAGTCCCGGGGCAATAGAGGGGCAATTGAGAATGACGTAGTGTCACAAATATTTAGGGTCATTCAGACAGAAATCTGGAAATTCATAATTTTCGTAAAAAATGTAATGATGACATTATAATATATATCTCTGGCGCTGTTTTTCATTAGCCATTCATTCTGTTTGTAATAAATTTAAATTCACTTGTTTTATGCTGAGTTTTCACATGGTGAAATAGTTATTTCGAGTATTAATAGATAAGTACTTTTATGGGTCTAAAAAAAAGACACAGGTACAATTTTCATGTTACGTAGAGTTGAGAGTTTGCTACCGTGATAACAGATCTTGCTTAAAAAATTTGAGAGGTACGCCAACCAGATAGAAATGTAGGTGATAGGAGGATAAAGTGGTTAAATGTGGGTAATGTGACATTCAAACCATCTAACGTAAGAAAACCAAAAAAATAGAAAATCGCCCTCTTTACAATATAGTTATTTTAGGAACAGCTAAACACATTATTATTACTGTGTTGCCAATCAATATTTTTATTGAATTTTAAAATGTGGTTACCGAATGGTTACTTTGCCCTGCTATGTCAGGTAAAGTTGCCAACTTACGTTCTTGGTATTTCACAGTTTCTCTCCTTTTATATATAATCTACATCCAGCAGCTGGGGACATAACCAAATATAAAATAAGTCACGAAAACCAATACAAACACGCTTCGGTCATTGCCGAGCGTTTGGAAAATACATTTAGCCTGTTTTTCCGGCTGTCTACTAAGAGTCACGGTGTTCATTCTGGAGTGACTTATCATATGGCATAATATTACCTCTCCTTTTAATAACTGAAACCATTGCACTCTCATGTGGCGAATGTTTCAACCCATTATTATGAAATTAGATGGTTGGCCAATTTGCCCTCTTCGACGCCACTACACGAAAACTTGTCGAGAGTAAACACTAAGTGATCTATTAAATTTGATTTCACGTGATTTTTTTAGCACTTACCTTACATCAGGCATTGACAAAACCACGAATAAAAAATTAAATTAAATCAAATAACTAATTAGACAACTGGCTAAGATGCTCTCAGAAAACTAACGCCTTTCTTCTTAATTGTTTCGAATCCTTGCCGCAAGACAGCAGCACTTTCCAACGGAGTAACAGCTGATGGCCACTTTACCCACACTGANATAAGTCTCGGGGCAATAGAGGGGCAATTGAGAATGACGTAGTGTCACAAATATTTAGGGTCATTCAGACAGAAATTTGGAAATTCATAATTTTCGTAAAAAATGTAATGATGACATTATAATATATATCTCTGGCGCTGTTTTTCATTAGCCATTCATTCTGTTTGTAATAAATTTAAATTCACTTGTTTTATGCTGAGTTTTCACATGGTGAAATAGTTATTTCGAGTATTAATAGGTAAGTACTTTTATGGGTCTAAAAAAAAGACACAGGTACAATTTTCATGTTACGTAGAGTTGATNACTTTTATGGGTCTAAAAAAAAGACACAGGTACAATTTTCATGTTACGTAGAGTTGATAGTTTGCTACCGTGATAACAGATCTTGCTTAAAAAATTTGAGAGGTACGCCAACCAGATAGAAATGTAGGTGATAGGAGGATAAAGTGGTTAAATGTGGGTAATGTGACATTCAAACCATCTAACGTAAGAAAACCAAAAAAATAGAAAATCGCCCTCTTTACAATATAGTTATTTTAGGAACAGCTAAACACATTATTATTATTGTGTTGCCAATCAATATTTTTATTGAATTTTAAAATGTGGTTACCGAATGGTTACTTTGCCCTGCTATGTCAGGGTAAAGTTGCCAACTTACGTTCTTGGTATTTCACAGTTTCTCTCCTTTTATATATAATCTACATCCAGCAGCTGGGGACATAACCAAATATAAAATAAGTCACGAAAACCAATACAAACATGCTTCGGTCATTGCCGAGCGTTTGGAAAATACATTTAGCCTGTTTTTCCGGCTGTCTACTAAGAGTCACGGTGTTCATTCTGGAGTGACTTATCATATGGCATAATATTACCTCTCCTTTTAATAACTGAAACCATTGCACTCTCTAGTGGCGAATGTTTCAACCCATTATTATGAAATTAGATGGTTGGCCAATTTGCCCTCTTCGACGCCACTACACGAAAACTTGTCGAGAGTAAACACTAAGTGATCTATTAAATTTGATTTCACGTGATTTTTTTAGCACTTACCTTACATCAGGCATTGACAAAACCACGAATAAAAAATTAAATTAAATCAAATAACTAATTAGACAACTGGCTAAGATGCTCTCAGAAAACTAACGCCTTTCTTCTTAATTGTTTCGAATCCTTGCCGCAAGACAGCAGCACTTTCCAACGGAGTAACAGCTGATGGCCACTTTACCCACACTGACCACTTTACCCTACTGTCCTCTGTAATTATTACTGTCCGCCGCGCAGATGCGCTGAAGTCACATCATGTTGTTAATTTATTAGGAAAAAAATTGTATGGTGTGGGTACATCAGGTATTTTGTAACTTTTAGTATTATTAGGATTAAGTTACATCATTGTTAAATTATTCCATGTGGTATTGTTATTATAAAATTTGTGTAATTTAAATGATAGTAAACATGTAAATTTAGGGCCTTGTGGTCTGGTGTTTCTGCTTGCCTTACCATTAAAAATTAATTTATTAAGGTATACATATTTATTTCAGACCAAACTTACAGAATTCAGTATCATCAGATAATGGAGAATATAATTTCATATTTCTCTTTCCGTAATAATTAATTATTTCTCTGTCAAGTTTATTTCATGGTTAGGGCTGTAAGTTTATGTAGTTGGCGCAGTGATGTGTTGGAAGCTTGACGGATTTGAAGCACTTATTATCTGTGGTATAGTCAATTCATGTTTACGTCCAATTTTTTTGAAGCACTGCTAAAAATCTACTTCCAGGATATTCATCCGCCTCATGCAAGTAAAGTTTGCATGGGGCGGCTTCTAGACTCACTAAGAGTCTAGAAAATTATACCGAAGGGACAAGGCGCCGCATTTCTGCGCACTCACTTTAATGCTATATGGCATGAGAGCTATTTCTTACTAAGCATTACCAAATCATTCTTTTTTTTTCCTCGTATGTTCACAATAATTACAAAACAAATATCAAATGTATATACATATAAAAGGTAAAATGTTAGGTTAATAAGAATAAGATAATTTTATGTTAACAGAAGTAGAACACGTTTGTGATATATGACATANTGTAAAATGTTAGGTTAATAAGAATAAGATAATTTTATGTTAACAGAAGTAGAACACGTTTGTGATATATGACATACATATTTAGGAAAGAACCAAACGCATCGTACGTGGGTAGATTTTTCAAAGGTTTTATTTCAAAAGTATGATGAAACTGCGAATAGGCTATATCAACGATGACGGCAACTGTCAACACTGTATGGCAAGTGACTGTGACCGGAAGTGGAAAACTGTTACTTCGCGGCGTTTCTAGTGCGACTGCTCAACATTTATCGCACTTGTAAAATGAAGGAACGGGATTCAAGAATCTAATCCCCGCCTTCGGGAACGTTTGTCAGATCGGCCAACAAGCTAGGCGTTGTTATTATATACATCAAACTTTCATTAGTCAACTGAAACGCAAGTAAACATTGCGGCAATAGTATGTACTATGGAAAATGTTTTATATTTAATGAAACACTAGGGAAGAAATAATGTTTCGGGATGCGATTTAGAATTACTTACCACACGCTTATGTTATTAGGTACACTAAGTACTTATTTTTTCATCATAGTGTGTAGGCTTTTTGACCAGCGACTAATTAAATATAATATCAACGCAGGTGGAAAATTTTCAGCTGATTTTCGATTATTAGATTATGTATTTGTCAAATGCATAGTGTATGAGTCAGATAACTTTGTGGGCCAAACTCGAATATAAAGCTAACTAAGATTTTAAAATTCTGTTATTTCATTACCGCTTATCACGAATATTGAGGCCTTTATCTCACAAAACAGAGAAAAAGAATTGAGAAAATATTGTTAAACCCACTGTGTTCACTGCCATAAACAAGCGGTGAACAGAGAGCAAACAATTGTCGCCTTAAGAAACGCTGACGTAGAAGACTTTGAAACCTTTAATTACAACAAAACAGAGTTTTCGTTTTTAGCTGAGCATATAACATCTCAGAAATAAATTGTAAAACCAAATAAACAGAANACAACAAAACAGAGTTTTCGTTTTTAGCTGAGCATATAACATCTCAGAAATAAATTGTAAAACCAAATAAACAGAAAATTTTTATGAGAGAGTGTTTTAGTTACGAAACAATCAAAATAAACAACTAAATAACGAGTTACGAACAGGTTTGTACGTCATATACTCGCCGAACCAATGGCACGGATGTCGGTCGCAAAAGTTTCATCAGAAAAACCGATGCCGAGTTTGCCTTGTCTGCGGGGAAACAGCGACGTGGGAAACCTTTCCAAATGACGCCAAGCGGATTAGAAGGATCTGCAGCCTCGCGCCCCTCGTCAACCCTCTGGGAATCCATTCACACGCACCCCTTGGCAACGTCCTCCGCCATGTGGGAGTAGCTGAGCCGGTGCTCCAGTATCAATGTTCTCCACTCTCAGGAAAGATGAGCGCCGTATGTGAACATTTCGTATAAGTATGATATGCTGACATTATACAGTCCAGAGCATTTTTTGGGGTGATTAATGGTAAATGAACCCGTCGAACTGGAGCGTACATTCATTTTGCGCGCGTTTGAGTCAGAGATGCGCGAGAGCAGTAAGAACGACAATGCCAGACGCGTCAAGTGCTACGTCACACCTACGCGCAAGGAATTCAAATGGCGTGCAGCATCGCTGCAAGTATGGGAATTTAAGCGGTTCGGGTAAGATTTTATTTTTAGGAAGTATGAAGTAAAGTTCTGTGCTGGCGCGTATGATAGTTTGACATGTTTCAACCAGTGAGAGGGCCACGGTGGTGTAGTGGTTAGACCACTTGCCTCCCACCTAGGCGAATTGGGCTCGATTCCTGGCAGGGTCCGTCCCGGATTTTCGCATGTGGTGATCGTGCCGGATGATGTCGCTCGTCGGTGGGTTTCCTCGGGGATCTTCCATTCCCCCGCACCCCTTCATTCTGGCACTGATCCATACTCACCTCGCTTCACCTTCATCACCTCTCAATACCACGATGTTAAGAGCCACCCAAATATCTCCATTCCACTCCGCTCCATTCAACCAGCATATAATGTGTCACAGCAGCGTCAAACGACGTTTTTTAGCAGTTTGGGGGGCTCGGAAATAAAATTCCGAATGTGTATATCTGAAATGTTTTCTCTTGGTGTTTCAGTTTTTGCAACGTTATTCAAGCGCCAGATANAAAATTCCGAATGTGTATATCTGAAATGTTTTCTCTTGGTGTTTCAGTTTTTGCAACGTTATTCAAGCGCCAGATAGGGGGGGGGGCATTTAAACGAGGACTTTATAGACCCCTGTTTAGTTTCTCCTCCCGTTTCATAGCAGCCTATATATTCCCGTTAGATGCAACAGTTCACATTATTGGAGACAAATATTAGTACCGGCTGCTCGTGGTTAGTCAAAAAGTTCTGAAAGCCCTGCGTAAGATCACTTTTTTGCACATTTAATATAGTATATCCACGATGTGTTAATTACAGTCTATACACGGTTTTTCACACTTTTTTTAATCAAACCTTTGTAAAATTACACCATGTACAATGTGTAAGCTTATTTTCCCTAATCTGTCATATCACAAGAGTTTTATATATGTTACATAAAAATACCGTATTGTTTTACCTATATTAAAATTATATATATTAAAATATAATGTTTAATTAATATGAATAAAAAGAGAGAGGAAATAGGGGTGTTCGTAATGCCTAGTGAGAATTAGTTCATATGCAAAATATGTTTACATTGAGTGCGCACGAATGTAGTGCATTGTCCCTTTGGTGCAATTTTCCTGACTTGGTTAAGCTTTTTTATTATGAGGCGGAGTAATTTACTTGAAGTAGTACCTTAGCAGGGCTTCAGAAAAGTTGGAAGTAATCGTGAATGGACTATATGATTTCCGTGGGATGGAAGACTTAAAGCATGCGTTAATAAAGGATACTTCTGAAATTGGTAGGAA